>JAVXUP010004101.1:0-41864 GCA_033070095.1 Escallonia herrerae | reverse complement strand
AAAATTGCAGTGTCCGGTCGGTGTCGGACACAGTGTCTGTGTCTGTGCTACCTAGTCGGTAGGTTTAGGACATCATATCTCGACCTAGGAGAGGTGTCGGTGCTACCTAGTTTAATGCTCGCCTTCGAAGCACGGACACCTCTCCTAGGTGGAGGTATGGTGTCCTAAACGGACGGACACCCTGACACCCTCTGGACACCGGCCGACACGTGTCGGACACCGCCGATCGGTGTCGGAATTTTTTTTTTTAATTTCCCACACCGTGTCGGACACTTCCTCGAGGAGTGTCGGACACGGCGTTGTGCAGTGTCGGACCGTTTGGGTCTATTTTGGAACTAATTTTGGGGGGTCAATCTATAATTGTGCCCTAATCTGAGCCATTACCATCTGCTTTACTCACCTCACGGGTGCTGTCTCCTTCCCTCTCACCTCACGGGTACCCTTCTGAGCCGGAGCTGTAGCCGGAGTTGTCGCCGAAGCTCAGTAACCAACATTCCGAAGCCGAAGCCGAAGTCGACAGATCCAGTCGCCGTGGCTAGCTGCTGCTGTCGCCGTCGCCGTGGCCCGAGCTCACTTGATCGTCTCTGGAGGTCCTCCGCTGCCATTGCTGACCCACAGGTCCTTCGTCCTCATCTCGTCTCCTTCTTCTAGTCGTTTCTTTATTTTACTTTTTTTCTTCCTCCATCACAACTCAAGAGTCGTTTCTTTTTTCTCCCACTGTCGAGAGCCGTTTCTCTCTTTCGTTTTTTTTTTGACTTAGCATTTGTACTGATTACTGTCTCTTTCTTTTTTCTTTTTTTTTTGACTTAGTTATTTTGTCCGGTACTTAGTTTCTGAAATTTTACTTGTATTAGTGTATATTTAATATTACTTGTATATTTATTATTACTTGTAAAATGTATTTGATATTATATATATATAATAAAAATATATTTAAAAAATAGCGGTGTCCTGCGGTGTCCAAAATTTGATTTTTTAAAAATTGCGGTGTCCGGTGTCCCCGTCGGTGTCGGTGTCCGACGCCGTGTCCGTGTCCGTGCTACCTAGATGCTCGCCTAAGTGCGAGGTGACTTCAGGCGACACAATAGACCCTCATGAGCCTAGGCCAAAGCGAGGGCTATTAAAGGAGGCATATGCTTTTCCGGAAAAGGCGTGAGGGGGTGAAAGGCGTTGGGCGGACAAAGGCACACTTGAGTGAAAAATCATAACTCAAAAGAGCGTAAGGTGAGCGCCTTGCTTCGCCTCACGCCTTGGGCATTTGAAGACCGTAGCGGTTTAAGACCGCATTTCGCCTTTGACAACGAGGTCTTGCATGCTAGGTGCTTTTATTTTTGCGTCCTTCTGCAGTGAAGAAGAGTTAGTTTGAAAAAATGATCCTGGAGATATCCATCTAGATTGGGGCTCACAGAGAGCGTATATGGAACCCTCCCTGGGTGGCCTTAGATGTATCACATATGAAAGCTTCCCGGAGGACCTGTCGATGGAGCTCAGGGAGACCACAAATGGAAGCCTTTTGGGGGGCTTGTAAAGAGAGCTCACGGAGAGTGTATGTTGCAAGCATTATTCTAATACTTGGCCGAGACACTGTGTTTTTGGCGACTTGGTTCTGCTTTGGAAGCCATTGAACCAAAACAGAACCCCGAGTCAATCGCATAGCAAGATTACACATCTCCCCGAGATTTCGATGAAAATGCTGGTCTCGGCAAAACAGCAATGCGACAAAACTAACTGCTGAAACTCGGTCTCGATAGCATGATAAAAAAAATTTGCATGCCTTTCTGCAAAGCAGAGATAAAATGAAGTATGGGTTGAGGCTTGGATTTTGGAGACTTCAGAACTCCCAAATTGATTCCCTTTGGATCTACCCTTCTTTTGGTCCTTTTCCATCTCTGATCTACTCCAACGGCTTGCAAGGAGAAGTTTCGGCACGCGGCATTCATTTGACCTCCGGTGATGTGGAGTTTCTTCGCCCTTCAAAGATGGGGAATCCTACTTGTCAGTCGTCAATCACTCTCCTCTGTTTTCTCCAACATGTAGTCGCTTAGGTTTCTTTTTTTTTGAATCTGTGTTTTTCCGTTTCTCTTTATTATAATCTGACTGCTAGTTTCAGAGTATTTTTTTATATGTTTGACTACATGAATTTAACTAGTGAAAAAAGAGGTAATTTTTTTCATCTACTCTGGTTTAGTTTTCCTTTTTGCTAGTGAGGAAGCTTGCGTTTTTCTTTTTTGACGAAGTCAGTCCTTAAGGTACAAACACTAAAACCTTTGTGCTAAAATTTATCGGAATGCACACCTTAATATGTCACATTAAATTTATGGTTGAAAATTTAAGGATAGTATTATATTCTTTGTTTTTTTTCCCGCCTCTTTTCCCTTTTATGTTTTTTGTGCTATACTTTGTTCTTTTATTAAATAGACATCGTGAATTCCACACCACGAGGCAAAATTCTCACTTCAAAACAAGGAACGAGCGAGAAGTTCGTTTTATTTATGTAGGGAAAGAAATCATGAGTTAAGTGTTTCTATTTTTGAGGGGTAAAAAATATGGCTAGTGTTTTAATAGAGGCATTAAGAAATCAATGATAATAATCTAAAAGAGGGGCATAATGTTCAGCTTTGAATCTTGATTTTTTAGCGTATGAGACACTTAAATAGTTATGATGTAATATTGATGGTACCACTTTGCCAGCGGTGTCCATTATCTTCTAGATGACGGCATTCCTTTTCTTTGGTTTTATTTTGTCGATTTAATAAGAAGCACAAACATGGGTGGGGGTGTTGATACGCGGATACAACAATTTTGATAATTTTAGAATACGGGTGTGGTGGGCATACAACAAATTTAGTATATATCTTTTTAACTATGTATACTTACTATTTAATTCCTAAACAAAAAAGTAACCATTTGAATCTTAAGAAAATGCATAAAAGGTTATATAGTGCCGTCAAATTGAAAGTGGGAGTGCCGTGATTTTGTGACATAATTCCGTAGCGGTGTAGTCCCGTGATTGGGTGGCGGTGGAGGATTTTGATTTTCATTCATAGCTCCAAGTCACATCAAAAAAAGATTGGTCCCCAACCCACAAATAGCCTACAACATAGAGTACCATGGCAAGGAGAATGAGAGAAGGTAGAGGTGTAGAGCTTGTCTAAAAGAATAAAGGAAAATTAGAGCAAAGAGAGAGGATGATAAAAGACAATTTTTCTGGAAATGCTGCCGAAGGTGGCGGTCGGTGGTTGCCGGTGTCACCGATGGTTGCAGGTGGTCGCGCTCGTGGCTAGTTGCTTTGCTGCAGTTGCTCAATCTCTCTCTCCCCTTTTCACAGATCAAGCCCTAGCCTTAAAGCAATCTGCTCATTATAAGGATTTGTTTTAGTCATTATTTTTGATTTGACCCCTGAAACTTCTGTTCAGTATTTTGACCCTTGAAAATCCTTTTGAAAATTGTGTTTCACCCCATAAGTTTCCGATATGCACCCAATCCGAACCTGCACCGGATGCGCACCTGATGAGTGTGCTTCACCCATTTTGGCAGTCCCGTGCTTCATAGATTTGAATGATCGATCTTGTTAATCATATTATTTAGAAAATTTCCATGGTGTTTTCAATTTTTTTTGAGCCTACAAGTGGCGTTAAGTTTCGTATTGCTGGCAACCGATATCTAGTCAGCAGCAATTGATACTGATTCGGAACTGAAAAACTTGATCGCTACCAAGTCTTTAAGCAATGATCGGAATTCTGCCGAAGGACTTGTAAAGAGAGCATGAGGAGGGCGTGTACTGGAAGCCTGGCTTATAAAGCGAGTTCGTGGAGAACGTGTGTTAGAAGCCTCCGGAGGGCTTGGAAAGAGAGCTCAAGGAGAGCATACTTTGGTTCTTAGCCATTTTGCATAACTTTTCCATTCATGTGATTTGCACGCAGGAAGGAGTATATCCAATTACAACTATAAACTCTCCTATTCACAAAAAGAGAAGGAAAAACAAAGCAAAGAAAATAGAAATGAAGAAAGAGTACCACATATTTCCACTCTGATCAGGGTCCCTGCTTAGTTGTTTGTAGGACAGATCAACCATTTCCCGTCAAGCATGTCGCAACTGGATGCTGAGTCAGTGATCTGAAATGAATCTAGGAGGTATTTTGCGGTATGAATTTTGGTGTGAGTTAGAAAATTGGTCCTGCTGATTGCAACAATTGGCAATTCTTTTCCTTCTAAAATAAGGTTATAGTTCCTGCAATATTATCCCTAGTTCTGACACCCGTCTCACATGGCATGCCAAGTCATTGAGCCATGTCACTGGGAAGTCTCACCAATTTTTATTTTTCTCTTTTCTTTCCTAACTCCGACTCCTGGACTTGCGTCACAAGCACCAACCTTCACCCCTATGCTCTGCAATCAGAAACCCACCCCTGACCACCTTTGTGAGTTGTCACCCCTAACCATCTTTGCCCTTAGTTGCAGAAACTCCTCATATGGTGACGCTTCTCTCTCGGAAACTCGCTGTTGCGATCCCAAGTTAGGAGCTCCATGAGATCTTGTCCCAAGCTCATATGGGAACTCGATCCCGTCAGCTGGACTAAGATGCATGAAACAAGTGAGAGAGTATCTGAAAATCAAGCCCTTTTCGACTCCATTCCTTATTTCTCTCTTCCTTCAACTCCATAAGTCTCCTTGTTTGTTGTTGCTGACTACCCTCCTTGAGAGAGCAAAGCTTGTCAATTACTGTTCTCTCTCTCTCTCTCTCGTGTAAACTATATTCAGCAAGTGGTAATACTATTTGACACATTTATTTATTCAAGCCGCTTCTAACCTTAGATTCTTTCAGGTGCTTACGCTTCCCCGCCCCCGTTCCCGCCCCCGCTTCCGCTTCCGCTTTGTGTAACTAAGCCTTTGCCATCTCCTAAGCCAACCCCACCCCCCACCCCCATCTTTCATCCGTCGATGCTGCAGCATCAATAGGGGCCATGAAAGCGAAGGCGCCGCCTATCTACTAATGCCACAGCAGCATCCGCTGCTGCTGGCAAGCAGATGTCAATGCACCAACTGTAATCTTTGGAATCAAGCCCTAGGCCATTTTTCACAAATTCGATCTCAATCTGGAGGTATTAGTTTGTTTTGGTTCAATTGTTACCGAATATGGCGGTTTTGTTGGTCAGCACCATCGTTGGTTTTCTGGATGATGACATAAGATTGGCGGCGGCATGACGGCTGGGGGTAATGGTGGTGGTGGGTAGTGGTGGGGTTGATAATGGCGGTGGATGGGGTGAAGGTTGGTTGTGGCAGTGGACCGTGATAAAGATGGTGGCAATGGCGGTGGTGGATAGTGATGACGGTGGCGGCGGCCGCAGTGGGAGTTACAAAACTAAAGATGGAAAAAGCGATTAAGTTACGTGGAGCTTAAGTTGACATGGCAAGATGATTTGGCATGCCGTGTCAGGTAAAGTCAAAGTCTGGGATAATATGGCTGGACTTATTCATTACCATCTTTCTTAATTTTTGGTAGAAGAAGTGCTTACACATTTAAGGTTGGTTTCTGCAAAATAACTATGAGTAGACTTGGCAAGCGGGTAAACCCGCCGGGTACGGGTAAAATCCAACCGGATCCAGGTAAAAACGGACCGGGTAAAATTTACCCTGTTTTTCCCGGGTAGAGCTTTTTAGTGCCCGTACCCTACCAAGGCGGTCGGATATTACCCGCGGGTAAATTGTTATTATTTATTATTTTTAATTATTATTATTATTATTTTTTTTATTACCAGATATTCACCGAACTAATTCTTTTGGAGTATTTTTTCCTTCGTTTTTATTACTACACATTTTCTAATTTAATTTCTACAATTCATTTGGGAAGTGATCATCTCAGATCTTAGATCTCAAATCTAACACAATCATCTCAATCCGAACACAATTAGCACATAGTAGAAAAATACTTAATACAAACAAGAAATAAACACAAATAGATCTGAAAAAAAAAAATTATTTGCTAAACTCAAAAAGCGTAACAAACTCGATTGGAGACCACTTCGATCTTTGCTGTAAGTTCTGTACTATCCCTTTAATGATTGGAGACGTGGCGCCGGAGATGTTGCAGAGACGTGGCGCCGGAGGTGGATCTGCGACGGATCTGGCGTAGCTTGGTCGTCATAAAGAGACCGACATCGCGAGAGGATCTGGCGTTGATTTGTCGTCGATGGAGAGAGCCACGTCACGAGAGAGCAGCTCCGTCGTGAGAGAGCAGCGCCGTCGTAAGAGAAGGGGAGCAGCGCCGTGGGAGAGAGAGAGAGTTCAGAGGAAGGGAGGGATTAGGGAAGAGCGGTGCAAGAGAAGAATGAGTGATCTACTGATCTGTGAATGAAAACCCTAACACTTAGTTATATAGTACAAAATACTTGTAGCTCGGGTAAATCGTATCCGACCTGGACCGACCCGAAAATAACGGTCCGGTTCGGGTACGGGTCTATTTTCAACGGTCCTTCAAAATAGGTACCCTACCTGGGTTTTTAGGACAGGTACGGATTAACCCGCGGGTCCAAGCCTTTTTTTGCCAGGTCTAACTGTGAGAACTGCGAAAGCTGTCAATAACATAAACATCAGTTGGTCTCTAAAATTGAATTAAGATCAATGTGGCCAAGTGTGCCAGAATTACAGGAGGGACAAACATAAATAAACGTTGTTGGTCTCCAAAATGGACAATAACAACGTAGCCAATTGTGTTAGAAATACAGGAGGCCGTACATAGATAGTCCTGTTATATTGACATATGAAGGTTGGTGCACTGTGTTCCTTGCATCCGACTATCATTCCAAATTCCTTACATATTTAGCTTGTTGCATCTTTCATGCCTTTACTCCTCATTGTATGTAATTTTAATTGTCTCTACAATTTCAGTGTAGTGATAAGCTGGGTTTAAGTTTAGAACTGGGCTCATTTGCTGCTGGTGTAATGATATCAACAACTGAACTTGCTCAACATACACTTGAACAAGTAAGCCTCCAATCTTTCTTCACACTCTGGAGATGCATCTTTTTTTTTTTTTTGGAGATGCATCTTTTTTTTTGGATTCGTGTAATTTCTTGGTGGTAGCATATGTAATTACTGGTATGTATGTAATAAATGCGTGATTAACTGCTTACACGCATATATCTGGAAGTATATGCTTTCAAAAGCATAGATTCAGTCAATTGTTAGTCCATTTTGACACTAGATTATAATATAGGAGTATTAAGCTGAAGCCTGGACAAGATCACAGCCTTCTGTCATAGAACAATGGGGCAGCTGAGGCTTCCCCCGTGCGGGGGGTTTATGGCGGTTGATGTATGGTGCCTTTCCTCAGCTTTCGTGGAGAGGCTGTTTCTGTGTCTTGCCTGTAACCTCCAGGTCACAATGGAGCAACCTTACCGTTGTGCCCAGGCTCAGACTATCACAACCTTCTACTATATAACAGAAAATTAAACCATGTGTATGCAGAAAAGCAATGGATAGAAGATGCATGGTTGAATCAAAAGCTAGAAACATGTCAAAATATTGTAATCGTGACAAGTTATTTAATTTTTTTGTTTTAGTAGAATACATAATTCGCATTGAACAAGTGCATTGAAAGAGCTTCTGATGATGGTGCAACCATGACTGGGCCATTGCTACTGCCTTGCCTCAAAATAGAACATTCTGGCTGTATATAAAATATGTCAAAATGACACAATCTACAGAAACGTTATATATTGATTCAGCCTCGAGCTTCATATTTCTGGAACATTTTTTTTGGTTTCTGTTGATCCGGGTTTATCGCAATTGCGGTAATAATGTTGCCTCCTCATGTAGTTCATTTGTATGTTCGCTTGTATGGATCGTAATCTTTAGCAGAGCGTAATCGATATGCTCGAGACACTACAAAGTTGATTGTTCATTTTATGGAAAAGGGAACACTCTCTCTCTCTCACCTATGGAGCAAATTAAGGAATGAGAACTATTTAACGGCGAGTTAAAGATAGTCGTTAAGCTGCAGGAACCTTGCAACTTCTTTACTGATAGGGTATCTTAATGCTTTATAGTGATCAATACTGCATTGCAGAATTTGCTGCTACTTTCGTCTTTCCCTATTATGCGTGATAATGTTGTTAAGCTGTCTTTTGCTAACTGCTCGCTTGAGAATGTTTTCGTGCAGGTTGAACCCATTCGCAACTTCTTTGCTGCCCTTTTTCTTGCTAGCATCGGAATGCTGATTCATGTTCATTTCCTCTGGAACCATGTTGATATACTATTGGCATCAGTTTTATTGGTGGTGGTTGTTAAAACACTTGTAATTTCCATTGTTGTCAAGGGATTTGGCTACAACAACAAGACTTCAATTCTTGTAAGATATCACTTAACACTTTTTTCCTTGCTTCAACCATTTTATAATTAACCAAATCGGACTTTGCGCCTTGTTCTTGCAGGTTGGGATGTCTCTAGCCCAAATAGGAGAATTTGCTTTTGTCCTTCTCAGTCGTGCTTCTAATCTTCATCTTGTTGAGGTTGGTGCTACAATCATGTTGTCTTTTCATATTTTGGATAGGTGAGATACGCCGTATATCTGACTGAATTCCTATCTTCCATATATAAACATAGCTCTCCCTTTCCTGTTTGGTAATGCGCGAGCTGATTGAACGACAATGATTACATTAAACAGCCTAGTTTTTGCGAGATTGTAATCTTTGTGCAGTGGATATATACGTGTATATGTGTCTCTGAGTGTGTAACCCGCAATACATATCTGTTGTATGTGTGTACATGCAGGACATGTGGTGTTTGTGCATTCCTTTGATGGTAATGACGTGTATAAAATCGTGAATTTTACTTTCAGGGGAAGATGTACCTGCTGCTCCTTGGGACAACAGCTCTTAGTCTGGTATGTTTTTTTTCCCCTGAGAGATAACATATTAATTATGTCCATGATCTTTTCTTGAGATGCGATGGTCCTGAGTGATTCTCATTCTCAATACATTTTCGTCTTTTTTCTTATGGAGTCTTTATGAGATATATTTTCTTTCTAGTTGTTTGTTGGGTGGTAAAAACAATACATCATTTTGATCATGGGTTTCAAGTTGCTTCATCTATTCTTTGGTGCTCTATTCCACTGGGTTTTTCCTTTCACAACCTTCTGGTCCATTTTTAAGATATACCCTGAGGATACGCGAGCTAATTTTCTTTTTCAGGTTTTTTTTTGGTTTAATATGCGATGGCCCTTCAAATCTTTCACATGCCAGGACACATGATGCTTTAGCATCAAATTTGACTCTTGACCACTGTTTTACCCCTTGAACCAAATGGTATACCCCCAGAAAACTGGAGAAACTGATGTTGAAGAATTTTTATATGCGAGCTTTAATGATGAACCAAATGTTTTTTTGGCAGCTTCCATTGCTTTATATTACACACATTACTTTTTCTTACTGGATCATATTACAAATTTCTGCAGGTGACTACTCCATTGCTTTTCAAGCTAATACCTGCCGTGGTACATCTTGGGGTTCTGTTACGGTGGTTTTCCCCCGACAGTCAGAGTGAGGTAATAACTCTGGTCAATGTTTACCTCCTACATAGTGTTCCGTTGTCTCTTATAATGGCTGCTTTTTACATGGGTTTGCCAAAGCCAGTAGCCTAGTATGCAAGTAAAGTCCCATCATGCTTTGTCGTACAGGTGGGATTTAAAGGAGAGAACCTCCGCTCTGACAGTTCTAAGCAGCGTATTGCTTTGATATCCAAGGATCTCATGATTCACGAAGGTTAAATATACACATTGAATATGGACTTTCCAGACTAACCTGATAAGGATCTAATGACCCTGGCGACTTCCCCAACAGTGCAAGAGAAAATGAATGGTGACAATTTTTCCAATCTACCATACGAAGTGCTTTCCCGTGTCAATTTTGTTACATATCTGTGACAAACCGGAGAACAGCGAAGCAACTAGAGCATCTGATAAATTGGGGGATCTGGATAGGAGGTAACCTAACTACCAAACGACTAACAAGTGTGAAATTTCACCGTAACTGAGGTAATACTGCCTTTTTTCTCTGTGGCATGAATTTTTTTTTTACCACTAATGTAAATTAGCTTTTGGCTATTGATGTAATTCTAACTTAGACACAGCATTTCCACTATTCTTTTTCCAAATCTTGAATTAAATTGTAAAAAAAAAGAATGTATATAGGAACTGTTTTTTCTGTTGTTTTCTTCTGCAGTCACATTTTGAGGTGCATAAAATTCCCATCCTTTTTTCTGTATTTAACATAAATTGCTGTCGATCGACTTTTTAAAAATGAATAGCTCTTTTTAACTTGATTACTGCTAATACTTAAATTACTAGGATGCCTCCTAAATTGCTTCGGTCTGATTCCTTCTTCACTACCTGCCAGAATAGGGCAGGTTAGTAAGGAACTAATCTGAGGAAAATTCGGTGGTGCGTAGGGGTCTGACTTATTCTTGTGTTTGGTAAGCAAGAGAACAACATTGACAATATAAAGTGTTACATAGAGGTTTGCCAGGTTAGCCTTTTGATTTTACGTTTTTAACATAAAGAAATAGAATCGTCACATTCGATGTCTATCTCAAAATGATAGAAATTCAACAAAGGAAGAAATAAACAAACAAACATCGACAGGTTTTAAGATAGCTATTTTAAAGGGCATAGATGCCGATTAAAATCTTAGTTTTTACGTTGTGTTTTTTTATCCTTTTTTAGGTTTTTGTTATAGAAGTGTAGTAACACTCTTTTGTGGGACGAAGGCAAGTAAATCGTAGAGACAAAAGAAGATATGTTACCAGCCCGAACAGGCTAGGGGGATGACGCTTGTTCTTCTTGATGCGGCCATTCTGGCCAAGAAAATACTTGTGCGCGTGACTGCCTACTTGGGTTAGGGATCTTGAACTCACAAATTCCTTAGGACCCGATCAAACTTGGTCAATTACGAGGTTGGCAGTTACATTTTAGGTGAATTAGAGTTTTGAAAATAATTTAATTTGATACCCAAGAATCATGAGGCTAAAGTCCAACCGTCATTTTTAATTTTATTAGAATTCTATCAGGCCTCCCCTAGGTATGTAGACGACGAAACACACAAGAAACACCTTTTCAGAGTTTGTTAGGTTCTGACGGTTACTCCTTTTCAATTCTATCTTATAAGTCAACATTTTTGGGTGGTTCTTGACAAACTTTCTAACAGCAACAAGACGTGTTTGAATAATACCTAAATGTATAGTGAATTGAAAGTATCTCAACACGGTTATCACAATGCTTCACAACGCCATCATATTCTCTGAGAATTTACACGAGAAGTGCTCAACATCGCGGCTACGCTTTTCACATCTGTTGTTTTCGCTTGCAAGGTGTTGATTAGTTTCGTTTGACTGACATCAATAAAAAGAGGTATGATTGACACCTCCAAGACAGTCAGTAGCTCAAAATTCCGACTACCCCCCAACCCACAAACACACTCATCATTGTATAGCAGGAAATCTTATATGAAAAGTGCTCATCATTTTGATTGGGCCTCAAATCAATTTTAGAGATGTTTTGTTCTAAAAAGAAGTTGTTGGTATTGTCAAGAACTTCATCCCTGAACTGCTTTTTATCAGGTTTAGTCCTACTGTTAAAATAGATACATTTATTTGCCAGAAGTAAAAGGAGGTAGCACCATCATTCCAGTGGCTTTGGCAATAGGGCTTGCCTCTATCATTAGTCTAATCTCCTGACATATAATATGCCCACAAATTGCATCGACAACCGGAGCGATTTCGAAACTTTATCGTAGTCGAATAGTTTGCTTTGGATTAATGAAATATTTTGGCTGCAATCTCGATACTTGGAATACCCCACAACTTCCCATATAATGACCCTTAATTGTTGCTACAAATTGTTAGTGACATTTTTTCAAGACATCTTTACTTATAGTTCTGAACAACATTTTTTTAGCGTCACTAACTAAAAGCTACAAAGCATAAGACGGCCATTATTTATCATTATATAGGAGGAGATGTATGACCTTCCAACAGCCAAAGTTTTTTCCATCAATTAAAACTGCGCATTTGATTACTTAAATGTGTTGCAAATAAATGTCAACAGTAGATGCTAAGTGACGCAAAGAAGTGATATGATTGATTTAGAAGAAGTCAAAGTCACAAAGTGGTGCTTGGGATAATCAGGTTGCTTAAAGAACTCATTAAGCAAAGAAAGCCATCGGGTGATTGAGTCAAATCTTATTCGTAATATTAATATATGTATGGTGTTGTAAGCACAAAGCTTGAAAAGAATAATCTAGTGGGTAAATAGCTGAAACGACGTGCACGGCCTTTATTTAGTTATGATTAACTAAACTTCATCAGTGCCTTGTATTTGACTATCAAATTTGTGTGGAAGTTTACTTCTAAAGCTGACTATTGAATTGTCAGATGCCATTGTTTGATAATTTTCAAGTCAATTTATTTGACTATCAAATTTGTGTGGAAGTTTACTCCTAAAGCTGAATATTGAATTGTCAGATGCCATTGTTTGATAATTTTCAAGTCAATGTATCCTTAGAATGTTATGATAATATCAATAGTAAAAAAAACTTGCCAAATTTTTGAGTTAATTGAGTAAGGGCATTTTTTGTTTTTGGAGTCAAGAATCTCAATCATTGGCTTGCTGCATGGTTATTACCCATGCCACCGTTGATGTTTGCAGGCATGGGTAAATCAGTTTATCATTGCGTCGATGTTAGTTAAGTATGTTGGTTGAGTGACTCCCAATGTGGGTTAAGCATTAGAGAGTGCGTCCCGAGTGTCTTTAGAAAGTAGCTGCAACTAGTATTCGATACTCTATTGCTTGATGGACTGCACCAAACACCTATCCGAAAGTAAGGTCCTGTTTGACACTCAATTTTTTTTTTTAAGTTTTGGAAACTGAAAAAAATAAGCGCGTTTGGTAACTTTTTTTTTCCCCTTCAGTTTAAAAATTCAGTTTTTAAATCAAGGTTGTTTTTAAAAGCTCCAAAAACTAATTTTTTTTCAGTATTGATTTTTTTTAGACCACCACCCTCCCACCGCCTGCAGCCACCAGCCACCGCCACGCCCCACCACCGCCACCGCAAACCACTACAAAAAAAAATTGGGTTATCAAACACAAAAAAAAAACTCAAAAAAATAAAATAAAATGAGTTATCAAACACCTACTTATTTTTGTAAAAAAAATAAAATAAAATTAAACTGCTCTTTAATTTTTTTTTTTAAAAACTGAAAACCAATTTTTTTTTTTGTCAAACAGAGCCTAAGACTCCATGAGTCAAGTTTTGCATGTAGGACAGGGACGCATATTGCCAAGCCTCACCAAGCCAGCCCTGTCAACCCCCACTAATCTTGGCCCGTCCAACACCATCACTCGTTGCACCACCAATCCTGCCCATTTAACAGCACTCCCTTCCACCACCGACCAACCCCGTCCACCACCAATCTAGCCCACCAACCTGCCCAATTCCACCAGTTACTTTAAGCACCACCATTCGCGTCTAACACCAATTAAGCCTTGTCCATCACTACCACTCACTTTCGCCACTACATTCACGCCCATCACTAACCCACCCTTGTCCACTAACTCAGCACCATCCACCACCACCTACAGCCCGGCTTGGCCAGATTTGGTTTGATTGTTACAATGGCATTCTCAATTTTATTGAATGTTAACATGCTGAGACCAAACATCGCTTCTTTTAAATTGATTCAATTCTTCTTGCATGGCAAGGGTCCACCCATCATCTTTGAGAGCCTTTGAAATATTTTTAGGCACAATTTGAGAAAGAAAAGCAAAATCAGTACATAAAAGATTTACAGAAGATCGGGTAGTTACCTCACGTTCAACATTACCAATTACTTGCTCCCTTGGGTGCTTAGAAGAATATCTCCAGCACTTGGAAAGAGGTTGAGTTTCAGTATTTCCTTTTTCGGATGAAATTGAGTTGCCCCCTTCATTTGTTGAAATATCTAATTTATTAAAGCTGAGGGGAAGATTCTCGCTGTCATCATTTGCATGCTTACTTGGATTTTCAATATTAGAATCTTAAAAAACAATATGCGTTGATTCTCCAACAGCAAGAGTCCTAAAGTTATAAACTCTATATGCTCTACCCTTCATGGAATAACCAAGAAAGATACCTTTGTCAGATTTTGCATCAAACTTGCCCAAGTTCTCACGATTGTTCAAAATAAAACACCTGTAACCGAAAATCTTGAAATAATCAATCTTTGGTTTTTGATTAGAGAAAAGTTTGTAAAAGAGTTTGGTCAAGAATTAGTCTGATGAGAACTCTGTTCAATACGTACAAGAAAAACTGGCGGCTTTAGCCCAAAAATATTTTAGCAAAGAGTTTTCGTGAAGCATTGTTCTAACCATCTCTTGAATAATACGATTCTTTCTTTCTACTACCCTATTTTGTTGGGGGGTCTGAGGAGTAGAAAATTCATGAGCAATGCCATTTTGATCATACAAGGGGATAACATCTTTTTCAAACTCGTCGCCATGATCACTCAGATTTTCACAAGTTTTAACTCTTTTTCATTTTCTAGAAGCTTTACAAGGTAAAGAATTTTTCAAAAGCTTCATCCTTATGAGTTAGAAATAGAACCCAGGTGTATCTAGAAAAATCATCAACAATGACGAAGGTATAAAATTGTCCACCAAGGCTAGAATATCTTGTAGGACCAAAAAAATCTAGATGAAGGAGTTAAAGAGAACGAGAGGTAGAAACAACATTTTTGGCATGAAAAGAGGTTTTCGATTGTTTGTCATATTGACCTGCATCATAGAATTTATCCTTGACAAATTTCAAATTTGGTAAGCCTCTAACAAGTTCTTTCGAGAGTAATTTCTTGATTAAGTCCATATGCACATGACCTAATCTACGATGCCACCACCAAGTATCATTTTGTCGGACAGAAAGACAAAATTCTTGAAAAGAATCAAACCCTTCAAATGAAAGAGTATAGATGTTACCGTCACGCTTACCAACTAAGGTACCTCTATTTGAGGCATGACATATCAGGCATTGATCACATTCAAAACACACTTTGTGTCCACTATAGATTAATCAAATTAAACTTCAAGCCATCAACTAAAGACACATTATCAATAGAGATCGAACTGTTACTGTGATACCCCGAAAATACCAGAAATTAATCTAACTGTGAGTTTGATTAATTAAGGGGTGTTATTTTTATTGAGTAGTAATATGTTGATGATGATTAAGTGTTAGGTAGCTAAATAAGGGGTTAGTGTGGCCTTGGGGGTTAAAAATGTAATTTTAGAAAGTTAAGGGGCAAAAATATAATTTTGGAAAAGATGATGAACATGATGCATATTTTTATTAAGTAGCATCATTTTGATGATAATGAGGTGTTAGGGGCTAAAGGAGGGGTTAGGGTGATTTTGGGGTCAAATTGTAAATTTTCAAAGTCGAGGGGTCAAAATGCAATTTTAGAAACTTAAGGGGCCAAAGTGCAAATTTTGAAACTTTGCAAAATGTGGCACAACCTGGTGAAAATGGGCCATGCACGATGGCCACCTCCTGGTTGTATCAAGCTGACTCAAATTGGGAAATTATAAACTATTTATGGATAAGATTTAATGGTGTTAAATATAAAAGAAAAATTTGGGGTGCAAAATAGAAATAAAGAGAAGTCAAGAACTCAGCTCAAGAACGCGCACAGTAGCAGCCACGGGAAGGAAGGAAAAAAAAGAGAAGGAAAAAAGAGGGAAGGAAAAAGGAGGAAGAAGAAGGAAGGAAAGGAAATAAAGAAGAAAATGTTGAATCCGAATCCTAATTGGGTATGATTTTGAACCCAAAATTGTGAAAATTGGCTGCATTCAATTGAGCATATGATGTGGGAGTGTGTGTGTGTGTGTGTGTGTATATATATATATATATATATATATATTCGGTTATGTTGGTATGTGATTGGGGATGGAAGAATTTGTAATGAATTCTTGTTAGAATCATGACATACGACCCTAAAACAACAAAGAAAGAGAAAACGAATTAGGATTTTGAATTGGGCTTGATTTCAAGGTGCGTGGGTGTGTATTTCAGTGTGTTTTAGTATGTGTTCTTCAATTTGGTTAATGAGTTTGGATTCAATATGGTGTAATTGTGTAAATTAAAGGGATTTAGGGTGTTAATGTGTAGTTTGTGATGTAACCAAGCGATTGGAATGTGAAATAAATGAGAAATTCATGCGAGATTGAAGGAGAAATGTGCCCAGGTGTGTGTGACGGCTGAAGGAGGAAGAAGATGAGTGTGTGTCCAAGGTGAACTAGTGTGTGTGTTTAATGTGAATAGTAACTGTTTTTGTCATTAAAAGTGGAAATTAGTTAAACAGTTTCTAATCCGAATTTTTAAAAATAGTTAGGGTCCGATTTAGCAAAAATGTAATAAAAAAAACCCTAGTTAGTTTTAGGAGACCTGTATCTTGGAAAAAAATTCAGATTTTTCTGAGATCAGGAAGGGGGTGAACGAATGCGGAAAGTTTGAAACTTTATGGTGAAATTTAAAATACAAACGAATGCGGTTTTGCATGAAAACTTTATGAGGACTCTGGAATACTGAGAAGTTCCATTTATCAAAATTTTGGGTCATTCCAAAGTCGTTAGCTAGTTTGGCCGAACGGGCTTTTAAGCGCTCGGTCCGGACACCGGTTTGAGATTTTTGGGCAAAAATTTTGTAAAATACTTTTTAACTCAAGAAAGACTTCAGGAGGTTTAATATAGCGCTTTAAAGTGGTTTTGAGATTTTTATGGTTCCGGGAACCCTCAAGGGGCATTTTGGTAATTACTGCCCCGATATGGGTATTTTGGTAATTTTCTCGATAAAATTTTTCAAAGGACTTCTTAGTCCGGTAAGAGTTGTAAAACACCTGAAAGGTTATTTTGAAGCAGATTTGGGGTATTGGGGGTGGTAGTGAACCCTCAGGGGTATTTTGGTAATTTGCCACCCAGATAGGGGTATTTTGGTAATTTTTTTGGTGAAGTTTTTCAAAGGACTTTTTAGTCCGAAAAGGGTTGTAGAACACCTAAAAGGTTGTTTTGAAGCTGATTCGGGACATTGCGGTGAAAGTGGACCCCCGAGGGCATTTCGATAATTTGCCGCCCAGATGAGGTATTTTGGTAATTTTTTTCTATAAAATGCTTTGAAGGACTGTTGGTTTGGAAAGGGGTGTAAGACATTCGAAAAGTTATTTTGAAGGGATTTTGAGATGTTTGTTGGGGCGATGGCGGCCAAGGTGTGTTTTAGTAATTTTTTCCTTTAAAAATTTCTAAGGAACTATTTGGGCTGTAAATGACGCAGTAGATCCAAAAAGTAGTTCTAAAGAGGTTTTGGGGTGTTGGTGGTGTAGCGGCCATCAGGGGGTATTTTGGTAAATTTTCATATTTTCGCTAAATTTTAGGAAACATGCGTAATTCATCGATCAAAATGGTGGAAAGTGAGGAATGATGTTAATACGTTGAAATAATGAGGTTGTGGCTATTGCTAATGCGTTTGTAAGCTAGGTTAAGGTTCCAATTATTAGATCGGATTAACAAGCTGTCGTAAGACTATAAATGATCAAATGTGAAGGGGTAGAATTGGGAGTGTGTATAGGTGGAATGATTTTTAACGGGCAGATTATTATTTGACTAGTTGCTGCTGCTCGTTACGATCAGAGATTGCGAGTTGCTTCGGCTATAAGCCAATCAGGTAAGGACAATGTGCTTTTGTTATGCTAATTCATTGTTCGGTTAGCATACCATGTCGATCACGTTTATGTTATACTCTTGCTGTTATGAGTTGACACCGGTAGTCATTATGACCGGTATACGTATATTTGAATTGTGCGGTTGAGGGCATAGGGTAGAATAATTCCCTTAGTCCGCCTTGTTGATAGAATTTAATGAGGATGATGTGTGTCCTAGTATGCTATGATTCGATTTAATTAGCATACCCAAAGTTGATGATGATGATGTTGCGTAGGGGTTATCGTGTGGTTGTTGTGAGATGTCGGCAGTCATTGATAGCCGATATCTCTTCTCTTTGAAAACACCATTAAGGACTTGTGGCAAAATTCTCCCTAGTCCGCCCTGTCATTGATGATGATGCTGTTGAGGTCGTTGCGTGTTGTTGTGAAATGTCGGCACTTATTAGTAGTCGACATTTCTCTTATGTAAGGACGTTGTTGATGGCTTGCGGTAATCTTCTCCCAAGTCTGCCCTGTTGATGATGTCACGTTAAACTCTTGTTGTTATGTCTGAACACCGGTTGATCTATTGATCCGGTATTCCTTGTTGAGCAGTGTTGTTGAGGACGTAAGGTGAAATAAATTTTTCCTTAGTCCGCCCCGTTGATGAAGTCATGTTGCTTGGTTGTAAGGTGGTTAGGGAAAGCACTCTAAATGAGTTCCCTGCTTGTTGACAGTGTCTTTTCTATTTACTTGAGACTGAGATGAACATCCCATAAGATGGGACATCAATATGAGGAGGATGGCTTGTGAAACATGATCACTGGCAAAGAGGATGTAGGGCGCGCGAGTCGAGTCTGGTCGAGTCTAGTCTGTCGTGTCTGAGTTGCATTGCATTTGATTTTCTTTTGGTGTTATTGAATTTAATGACTTGTATTTCGTTGATGTTTATCTTTCTATTTCCTGTTTTAGTGTTCACTTGCATAGTTAGTTAGTCTGTCGGTCAGTCAGTCTTGTCCATGAGAAGGTGGCAATAATGCTGCTCTGTTAGGCCTTAAAGCCGCTCAGTCTAACGAAAGAAAAAAATTATCGTTTGACAAGTTATGTTGATGCTGAAATTATTGACTACTCTTGATTCATTGCTATCGTTGAGATGATTATTATTCCTCCGAATCTTTTGAATCATTTGTACAAGATACTCCTCGTGTTGTCTTTACTGGGCGATTTGCGCTCATTCCTTATGTTGTATTGTGCAGGCTATAAGGTTGATCAAGGAAAACCCTCTAGAAAAGGGAAGAGAAACAAGCTAGAAAGGTTGAGCAAGGGGATAAATTGTGTAAGGTAAGACAAGCGGAAAATGGTGAGATAAATATTGAGCTACGAAATAGGTTGATAAGAGTCACACGACTACAGTCGTATATAAGGTTGTAACCATTCATGTTGTTTAGGGACTTGAAAGTCTTCCGCTGCAGTATGATGTATATTTGTAAGAAATGTTTTTGTAAGGACGCATTTTGGAGCGTCCATTAATGATGTATGAGTATGAGGATGTAGTTGCTCTGTATTCAGCACAGGGTTTTGAATGTAATTATGGCCGATAACTCAGCCCGGTGATGTTACCTGGGTTGAGGGTGTCGCAGTTACCGATTTTTCCTTTACCTATGATTTTTCCATTTGTCTCCGAAGGTAACTAGGCCACCATTCTTTGGAGTGATGTATGAAAACAACGAATGATCACCAGTCATGTGCCTTGAGCATCCACTATCGAGGATCCATTTGTTTGGATCCACCTTTGCTTTCATGCATACCTACAATAGATTCTGGGTTTGATCCTTTAGGTACCCACACTTTCTTGGGTCCTGGATGACTAGGTAATTAAACGAGATTTTGGCACCCATACTTGCTTATTTCTACTAGAGACATAAATGAATTGTTGACTTCTACGATCTCTATGCAGATAATTTTTCAATAAGTGCCCCTTCTTATTACAGGCGGTACAGAGTGTGAATGGTGAGCAGGAGGCTAGATTCTTGCCAAAGAAATTTTTGTAATCCTTTTGCTTCTTAGAAGGATCATAACCAATTTCATTCTTTTCAAAGACACACCTTTGTCTTCCCTAATTATATCCAAGTTCTCTCTTTCTTGTGTAAAATTTGAAAGAATGAAGTTGAAATCTTCGATTTCATTTTGTAATTTCCCTTTTTGAGTAGAAAATTTTTTCAATTGAGATTTTAAAAGCTCATTTCTATAGGGGTTTTTACACATTTGAGAGACTAGAATTCAAAAGACAGAAAATAATTTTCCTTTTTAGAAACAATCATATCATTTTTCAAAGAAGTGTTTTCGTTGATAAAAAAACTCGACTTTTTCATCTAGCTCTTTCTTCTCACTCCCCAACTGTTCAATATTGTTGATCAAAGAAAGGGCCTTTCTTTTTAAGACAACATTTTTAACTTTTAATTTTTCATTACTATCCCTTAATTCAAGAAAAGCTAATTCTAGTTTATCATACTCAAGATTGGTAGATGTGATTACCTCATCATCCTTGGCCATAAAGCATAGTTGAGCTATATCATAATTTTTGCTTATCTCTTCATCACTTTCGTCGGAGTAATCCCAAGTAAGCAGAGCCTTTTTGGATTTGAACTTCGTTTCTTTGGTATCTCTGCTACTGCTACTTGGTCACTTGTTCTTGAGCTGTGGGCAGTATTTCTTGATATGTCCACTTTTGCCGCACTCATAACTAGTATTGAGATTTTCTCTTGAACTCCAATCACTATTATTTATTTTTTGTGGTTGGGGTGATCAAATCTTCTTCATTTTCCCATCTCTCCGATTCTCTAGGAACTTCTTGAACTTTCAAATGATGAAAGCCATATCTTGGTCAGAATCATCACTGCTCTCAGGTTCGTGCGAGGCTTCAGCTTTGAGAGCCAAACTTTTCTTTTTTGAGGTGGTCTCTTACTCATCATGAACTTTCATTGTGATTTTGTGAGTCACCAGAGATCCCACCAGCTCTTCCAACTTGAGCACATTCAAGTCTTTAGCTTCTTGAATGACTGTAAGTTTAGCTTCCCATCTCTTGGGAACATATCTTAGAACTTTTCTAACCAACTCCTTTTCAAGGTATATTTTTCCCAAAAGTCTGAGTCCATTTGTAATGAGAGTGAATCTGGAATACATCTCATTAATGGACTCATTTTCCTTCATCTTGAAGGCTTCATACTGCTGGACCAACATATTGATCTTAGTTTCCTTTATGGGTAACCTTCAACAGCTTCCACATTTCTTGTGCCGTCTCACATGCCGATACTCGATTATATTCATTGATGTCAAGACCGCAGCTGATTATGTTTTTTGCTCTATCATCCATAGAGAAAAGATGTGCCTTTTGAGTATCCATTTTAAGGATTCCCTTGGGAAACTTGGTTCCGTTTGGGCCATCCTTCATAAGAATGATTGGACCATTTTCTACGACATACGATACGTAGGTTTCCTGCCTCAAGAAGCTTCTCATTCGATTTTTTCAATATCTGTAGTTGTTATTCTTTAGCAATGGTGGTCGAGTAGTTGCTGAACCCTCTTCCATACTTTGATCTTTGGCTCTAGACGATAAAGTCAAAGAAGAACTAACAGAGCACACGGCTCTGATACCACTTCTGGGTCTCTAAACACAAGGGGGGGGGGGGGGTAAATAGGCATTTATAACTCTAATAAGATATTTAAAAATTTAGCTAACAAGATAACAGCAATCACAGATGATACAAAGATTTATACTAGTTTGGCCCCATTTGCCTACGTTCGGTCCCCAAGCACTCCACACAAGGGAGACCTACTCGAGCCTTTCACGAATTAGCTAGCTTCAGGTGCTAGCTCAAATCACAGTACAGATCGGAAACCCCTTCAAGGTTTCCAATGATTACAAGTGAAATAAAGAACACAATTGACATATAGTTCACATTCCTCAATGAGTAGATATTTTAATGAAAACAAATGAGCTAAGCTTTCTTAGGCGGGAAGATCTGAAACCTTAAAGAATTTAACCAAGAAGCTTGCTATTTAAGATCTCAACCAAGGAACTCACTCAAGGAATAGTATAAAGATGCATGAATAGGTGGAGAGAGTCTTTTTGAGAAGAATGAGAGAATTTTCAGAGATTGGAAAAAGTTGAGAATAAAGTCTCTAAGGATCCCTTTGATATAAGAAGGAATATGACTGTTGAAAAATAGATAAAGGTTTGAATTCGGTCGAATGAATCCAAGATTCATTCGAATCAATTTGAAGAGCAGATGTATCTTGGTGCGACTGAAAGATTCAGTCGAATGAAAACCTTTGTTTCAACTGAAACACACATTTAAAATCAGACAAGCTATGACTGAAGGATTCAGTCGAATGAAAATCTTATACTTCGAATAAAAATATTTTACTTCGAATGAAAACCTTTGCTTCAAATGAAAATAATTTTAAATCCAGACAAATGAGGATTGAAAGATTCAGTCGAATAAAATCCTTTTCCTTCAAATTGAAACCAAGTTAAGAAACAAACTTCTTGGAGCCTGAAGAATTCAGTCGAATAAAAACTTTTCCTTCGAATGAAAATCCTTTGCTTCAAATGAAAATATTTTTTAGATGAACATTTCTTGGTTTGTCCTTTTTGATTTTCTGAAAGATTTTTAAGAAGGTTTAGCTTAAAAGTTATTACAAGGAAAGAAATAAAAACTAAGTCCAAGTCCAAAGTCTTTGACCAGAGGATATTCTATGCTATGATTGGTCCTGAAATCATACTTAATAACATTGTTAGATTAATGTTATAGCAGTAATCTTGGAATCATCAAAATAATGAATCTAAACTTTTAAAGTCAACAACACCCAGATCCTAAAGGACAAGGATTGAGATACTTGTCAAGCGTCACAAAAGTGACATGATATTGCTAGATATGTTCCAACATTTTCACCTAAAAGAGTGAAGAAGATCCAGAATGCTTGATAA
The DNA here is from genome assembly GCA_033070095.1 of Escallonia herrerae. Lineage (NCBI taxonomy): Eukaryota > Viridiplantae > Streptophyta > Magnoliopsida > Escalloniales > Escalloniaceae > Escallonia > Escallonia herrerae. Next base: position 19,159 of record JAVXUP010004101.1, on the reverse strand, counting down.
ATGTTGGAATCCATAGTATGCTCTTAGAGGAAGAGAAAATGATGTTTGCTTCTTAGTGAAACCGTGATGGATTCCTTTTTGTGATAGAGTAAATCCATTTGTTTTTTCCATGAAGGTACTTTTCGGAATTAGCGATAGCAAATTTGTAAGATTATAAGTTGTTTTTGGCTGATATCTTTATCCAACTATTTAGTCAATAATCAACATAAAGTTGCACTTTGCCGTACTTTGAGAGGCTGTTCATTGTACCCGGTTTGCGCACTAATTTTATCAAAGATGCAAATTAGTTTAGAAAAACGATGTTGTAAAGTGTCTTGAAGGTTCATCTTTTGGCGCCATAAGCAACAGCGTCAATTATCTTAAGCCGTAATTTCATTTCTTTTCGAATGGCATGCTCACTGAAAGATTTTTCTGTGGACTTTTGTCAAACTTGAGAGTAGGTTAAAGGGAATAATTTTAGGCATTGGTTAAAAAGAAGTTAGTAACTTCTTTAATCTAAGTTCAGTGTGCATGATATACGTTCTCACAACCTCGACGACAGAGGAACGTGAAAATGAGACTATGACAAAGATTAAAAAAAGACAGAAATAGGAGCAAGATGATTATTGCCGAAAAGGCCACATAGGTAATTATTCGCACTCAAATATACTTACTTGTACCGTGAGAAATCAGCGACGAAAGATGTGTGGACGCTTTACAGAGCACTCACTTGGAAAAATTTGGTAAAGGAAGGCTCTTGGTAAAACTTAAATAATGGGGCTCTATATATAGTTAGAAGTTAACGATTGACTATATTGATTTTTATGAAATCATTCATCGGTTTCACTTTGTTGTAGTCTGAGAGACTACTAGTCGTACCCAGTTTGCACAGAGATTTTACCAAAATGGAAGGCGCAATTACGTTTTAGGAAAAATGACGCTGTAATGCCCCTTGAAGATTCATCTTTTGGCGCCATCATCAACAACATATATATAGCACCAACAACCTTAGGCCATAAATTCATACTAGTACTAACGACACTATCATCACAACCTTTTTTTTTTGTAGAGTTAGTCAATCTTGGACTTGAAGGGAATAATTTTAGGCATTGGCCAAAAAAAAAAAAGTTAATCTAAATTCAGCGTGGTAAATATTCTCACAACCTCGAAGACAGAGGAAGGTGAGAATGAGACCGTGGTAGAGACTCCATAAGGACTAAAATAGGAACACTTTGATTAGTACCGAAAAGGCCACGAAGGTAATTCGCTCTCAAACATACTTACTTGTACCATGGGAAATCAACGGCGAAAGATGTGTGGGGGCGCTCCGTGGAGCACTTACTTGGTAAATGAAGGCACTTGGTAAAACATAAATACTGAGATTATAAATATAGTTAGAATTTATTGATCGACTATATTGATTCTACGAAACCTTTCATCGGTTTCACTTCATTGTAGTCTTAGTCTGAGAGACTATTCATGGTACCCGGTTTGCATACTAGTTTTACCAAAAAGAGCTTGGAATCGCACATATCCTGGAGATGTTGAGTCACAGCTTTTCCGTTCTGAGGCCAATTGCTTGAGCGGATGTTCTCAGAAGTGTCACTTTCTGACATGCCTGCCGGTGTCTGATTGTTCAGTGCGCAATGGGATTACCATCTGTTATTCGGAGATGGCTGCAGATCACTTTGCTGCTTGATTCAGATTATATGCAAACTTTTCAATGGTGGAAGAGCTCTTGCTAAACTGCACGTCATATGCCCGACAAGAGGTTCGCGAGACTTTGAATTTCGTTCTTTGCGTGTAAACATAACAGTGTTGGTAATCGTATTTTGCTGGAGCACTGTTGTTGTAATTTTTAGCAAGAGCGACCATTCACCTTTAGCAGCGATTATTTGCATTAGGCAAGGCAGAAAAAAGAGGAGGAGTTTGTTGGCCATTATTATATTGTTTAGAACAAAACATAAACATACTTTTGACTAGATTATGCAAATCTTATGAAGATCAGTACTTCTGATTCTCCAGCCCTTTTAGACATAATACTTTTTTATTTCGGGGGAATCGGAATCTTTAGCCCTTTAGACATAATACTTCTGAATCTCCAGCCCTTTAGACATAATACTTCTGAATCTCCAGCCCTTTAGACATAATACTTTTTTAACTTTCGTGAGGGAAGAGCTGAATCGGAAGACCATCTACCGGAACCGGAGATAATTCAATGATGATCTTTTCATTTGGATTCAACCTCTCCCATTTGAACTTTGTGACCAACCTATGCATCAAGATCAGTACTTCTAGACGGGCATACTCGTTGCCGGGGCACATCCTGGGTCCTCCTCCAAATGGTACAAAACTGTATGGCACTGGTCCTTTTCCTTCAAACCTTGACGGGTCAAACTTCTCCGGATTAGGAAAGTAATTTGGGTCTGTGTGTGTTGAATAAACGCTCCAAAAGGCCTGTGATTGTGATTATGGCAACAAGGATCAATCTATACGTGCATGGAACTGCACTGTAATATGAAGCAAATATCATTGAGGAAGGTTTGATGTAGAAATAGTGAAAACTCACCTTCCATTCCTTTGGTATCTTAAAGCCCGCATAAGTGAAATCCTTGATAACTTTTCTGAAAGTTCCTGGAGCAACAGGTTGTATCCTCAATACCTCATTTAGAACGCACCGAGAATACTTCATCTTTTGGACATCTTCCCAATTCAACCCCTCTCTTGGTCCTTTGGAGTTCGAAATCTCCATTTGTTCTATTTCGAAGGTAAACCAAGTTTAAGGAAAATGGAAGCCAGTCAGTCAACATTGTCAGGAAACAGCTCTAGTTACAGGAGATGCGTAAACAGAATGGATTATATATCTGCTTTTAGGAGACGTTGGCGTTGGGTTTAAATTAAAATAACTGCAGCTGCATGTCAATGATTTGATTTGTTTCAAATACAGAGTAAAGAGAGAAATAAAGCATGAATTTTGGGATTTACCTTTGAAGACTTGGGCATAGACATCAGGATGATCTGCAAGATAGCAAACAACGAAAGTAATAGCAGCGGTCACTGTATCATGGCTGGCGAAAAGTATGCCCAAGATCAGGTCAGCAGCCTCGATCTCTGTCAAGAATTTACCATCCTCATCAGCGGAAAGCAGTAAGTGGGAAGCAAGATCGGGAGTTCCCATATCTATTTTCTCATTCGATTGCCTCCTTCTGTCCTTGAGGATAGGCGACAGCTCGTACCTAATGTGATCGGCGGCCTTTATTGCACGACGGAAAGTCGTGCCAGGGAAGTTCATTGGCACGGCAAAGAGCCCGGCGGCGACGAGGCCATAGTTGGTTGCGAAACTCGCCACCTGATTGGGATCCTCCACGCTCATAAAGAGCCCGTCTCGAAATGTGAACTTCTTGGCTAGGGTGTAAGCCTTAACTTGCTTATTAGATGCACCACTCCAGTTTCTCTCCAAGTGTTGCATGGCCATGCGATCCATGATTGGCACGTACTTTTGAAGTGCTTCCGGCTTGAGGAACTCCGGGAGGATACTTCTCAGCATTTTTTTTTCTGTAAGATACCGTTGGTTTCGCTGTTTTTGGCATTGATGATCTTGAGGAATGTGGATGGCATCCAGGAGGCCACAAGCTTGTTCTCGTTGGAGAACAAAAACTTGTTGCCCGCTGCTCCACAGAATACTGCTACGGTTTCTCCGGCAATGGAGGTTTTGAATACCTCCGGTGAGAATTTTTCCATCCTCTCTCTAACGAACTTATCGGGAGTGCCATTCCTGCCTGAGGCGACGTATTCAAGCGATTCTCCGATAAATGGCCAACCCGTATTGCCAGGAGGATATCTCTGGTCACGGGGGGACTTTTTACGGAAGACGAAGAATAAAGAGAAAGATGCACAGAGCAGCCCAAAGAGCGGTAGACATGAGAGAGTGAAATCCATATGGTCAAGCAGAGCAAAGGATGAAGTTGGGTAGTAGAAGATGTGCTTCTTATAGGGAATGAAGGCGTGATCGGTTAAGAAGGAACTTCAAAAGTCCACAGTCGGGAGGAACTTCATTTGTTAAGAATGGCGTGTGTAATATTTTATACTGTTGCTTCCACGTGCTTCCACGTGCAGAGGTGCCGATCTCAGTATCATTTCTCGGTTGATGCAATCGTATCCGTAATACTAAATATATATATATATATATATATATGAGGGGCACTGCTTTAATTTAGTAATGACTAATAAATGGATCCGTGGTTTTTTTTTTTGTAATTAAAAATAGGCCTTTTTTATAACTAAAAAAGAAAAAACAAATTAAAGCAAGCCGCAAAGATAAGTTAGGTCAAACTCTCAACTAACAATTTTAGATGATGTCATGAAAATGAATTGGCTACTAATTCACACCGCAACTCTTTTTGATTGTGTATTTTCATGACATCATCTAAAATTAGTAGTCAATTTTAGATGATGCCATGAAAATGAATTGGCTACTAATCAAAAATACCAACCGCTACAAAGAGTAGCGGTTGGTATTTTTGATTGTAAATACACAACCGCAACAAAGTGTTGCGGTTGCGCCCCACATGGACCCCCTCCCCCTTCCCCCCATGGCCCCCCTCCCCCTTCCCCCGTCTCCCCCCACCCCCTGCCCAACCGCAACAAAGAGTTGCGGTTGGCCCCTTCACCCACGTGGTGTCCCCCTCGGCAGCCACGTGGCCTCCCCCTTCCCCCATGGCCCCCCTTCCCCCGTCCTCCCCTCGGCCGCCACGTGGCCTCTCTTTCCCCCCATGGCCCCCCGTCCTCCCCTCCCCCATGGCCCCCCCATGCCCCCAACCGCAACAAAGTGTTGCGGTTGGCCCCTTCCCCCGGTCCCCTTCCCCCGCCACGTGTCCCCGTCCCCCTCTCTCCCCGCCACGTGGCATCCCCTCCCCCCGCCACGTGGCCCCGTCCCCCCCACCATGCCCAACCGCAACAAATTGTTGCGGTCCCCCACCCCCACCCCACGTGGTGTCCCTCCCCCCCCCGTGATGCCCCCCATGGCCCCCCCTTCCCCCTCCCGTGATGCCACGTGGTCACTCACGGATTTTTTTTCCACTTTATAAACTCTCCTCCCCCGAACCCTTTCTTCCACTTTTCTTCCACTCTCCATCGTCTTTACGCTAGAAGCTCGGTGGATAACCGCTAGAAGATCGGTAGATCTTTTTTTTAAATATATCAAGTCAAAACAAGTAAGTATTTTTTGGGTTTTCCTGTAATTCAATTCAATATTAATTTCAAAGTTCAAAAATAGTCATTGTAGACTCAAATCAAAGATAACGAAAAATACAAATTGAAGGAAACAAAAATCAGATCAATCCGAGATCGGATGAGCGGTATTACATTTATAGATTCCAAAATAGCGATTTTTTAGGGCGTCTAAATGAGGATTTTTCACAAATTTATAAAAAATATCTAGAGCTAGATTGTGCCAAAGTGCAAAAAAGAGACCCTAGTTATTTTTAAAAGATCTATATCAAGAAAAAATTTCAGAGTTTTTCAAATACTGGAAAGGGGTTAACTGATACGCGGAACCTTGAAACTTTGCACTGTAATTTAAAATATCAAGCCAACGCGATTTCGCTCGAAACTTTTATGAGAACCCTAGGATGTTGGGAAGTTCCATCCCCCAGGATTTCGGGCCATTCCTAAGTCGTTAGCTATTTTTTGGCCCTACGGGCTTTTAAGCGCTCGATCCGGACACCGGTTCGGGATTTTTGGGCGAAAAGTCTGTAGAATACTTTTTAGATCAAGAATGAATTCGGGAAGATTAAAATAGCATTTCAATGCACTTTTGAGATCGTTCTGATGCCAGGGGCATTTTGGTAATTTGCCACCCCGAGAGGGGTATTTTGGTAATTTACGGTGTTAAGTTTTTCAAAGGACTTTTTAGTCCAGAAGTGTAAGTCAAACACCTGAAAAGTTGTTTTGAAGCTATTCCCCAGGATTTCGGGCCATTCCGAAGTCGTTAGCTATTTTTTGGCCGAACGGGCTTTTAAGAGCTCGATCCGGACACCGGTTCGGGATTTTTGGGCGAAAAGTCCGTAGAACTAGACATAAATATTAAGTGTGTACGGGGGCAGAAAGGTGTTGAAGTTACTTGTACCGTGTTGTAAGTCTGATGTGAGTTCATATGCCTTGCAGGAGATTATGGCTGGAGCTGGATGGATTGATGAGCACGTCATGGCCGGGGACGAAGAGGAGGAAGATCCCGAAGAGGACCCCTGGCCAAATGACGAGGAGCCCGAGGAAATAGATTTGTCCGGACCAGAGGATGGGGAGGAGGAACAGGAAGAGACTGAACCTGAGGTGCCGGTGGGATTTGTGAAGGTTGGTAACACCGTATACCGGACACATCATGTGGAGAACTTTTGGAAACGAAGGTATATTGAGGTAGTGAGGGAAAGGGATCACCTGGTGTATCAGGCGAAGGAGATGCGAGCCATGGAGGGGCAGGAGGTAGAAAAATTAGAGCGACGTCATCGTGAGGAGTTGGCACGAGCGAATAAAAGGGAAGAGTATACCTTTGATGCGGGGAGAAGGGTGGTTCGGATGATGCAGGATGGGTTACGAGAAACTCATCCGGCAAGGCCGATGCCGAGGGATCGGCGCGAAATGCTCCTCGATGAGGAGTATTGGTACATGGCACTCGCTCAAGAACGGAATAGATTTTCTCCAGATTAGAGCGACAAGGAAAAGGAGGGAGGGGTAATGTGTAAAAATGTATAAAGTTGACTACTGATGTGTAGGAATGGATAACGTTGACTGTTGATGTATATCTTTGTATAACGTTAACTTTATGCTATAACTGTTGTCTGTACCAAATGTTAATTGTGTTTATGTTAGGAATGGCTCGTCAATTGTAGGAAATCCTGCTGCACAGCCAGCAGCGGTATTTGATGAAAAATATTTTCCTTAGCGATTTTTAGGGTGTCTAAATTAGGATTTTTCACGAATTTATAAAAAATAGCTAGAGATAGATTTTGCCAAAGTACGAAAAAGAGACCCTAGTTATTTTTAAAAGATCTATATCAGGGAACAATTTCAGAGTTTTTCAAATACTGGAAAGGGGTTAACTGATACGCGGAATCTTGAAATTTTGCACTGTAATTTAAAATATCAAGCCAGCGCGATTTAGCCGAAACTTTTATGAGAACCCTAGGATGTTGGGAAGTTCCATCCCCCAGGAATTTGGGTCATTCCGAAGTCGTTGGCTATTTTTTTTGGCCGAACGGGCTTTTAAGCGCTCAATCAGGACACCGGTTCGGGATTTTTGGGCGAAAAGTCCATAGAATACTTTTTAGATCAAGAATAAATTCAGGAAGCTTAAAATAGCATTTCAATGCACGTTTGAGATTGTTCTGATGCCAGTGGGCATTTTGGTAATGCGTTGGTAAGCTAGGTTAAAGATCCATTTATAGTTTTGGAATGTAAATATTATGGATACTAAGTTGGTTTACGATTATATTTTGTTCTTAGATATATGGATTTCAATGCCGGACCTCATGATACATCAATCCTATACGATGACGATGACCACGTCGCGAGGCACGTATTTGACGGTGTCGATAGGGGTGTTTTGGAAACAATTCAAAGCACAAGTCACCATGATGAGTGGGTACTAAACGAGGAACAAATACAACTATTACACCGTCAAAATCTATCTATGTTCACCGATCCCGGGATTTGGTCTCGACACGACGATTGCCTTATATCCGCTCTAGTTGAACGATGGAGGAGCGAGACGAACTCATTTCACTTCCGGTTTGGTGAAATGACTATTACATTAGAGGACGTCGGATTTATACTTGGAATCCCATGTCACGGCAAACCCATTACTTCGAGCAAAACGTCTGCATCCATAGCGAAGATGGCTAGGCAGTATTTCCCGGGAATTCCGAGGGAAGCTCTTACAACGAACGGCATCAAACTTAAATGGCTAAGAGAGCAGTATGGCGTGCTACCGGATGAATACACTCCTCACGATTTCGTGACGTATACGAAAGCATTCCTTCTGTATATTATTGGAGCCATATTACTTCCGACGCATTCGAAAAACACGGTGCATCCGAAGTATATGGTGTTCTTGGAGGATCTTGAGGAGGTATACTCGTATTCGTGGGGTTCAGCTGTCCTTGCGCACCTATATCGAGCACTGCACAAAGCATCGAGAAAGAGTGCAAAGTCCATTGCCGCCTGCCTCACTCTATTACAGGTTTGAGCATTTATTGTCTTGGTTGACGTGTCAATATATTCGTGCATCAATGTGCTAATTCCAGATAATGTTTGCATTCACAGGTTTGGTCTTACGAGAGGCTACCCACGGGTCGTCCACAACCGCGGGAATATTCTGATGAGACGTGGCCTAGGGTGTGGGCCTGGGGGCCTACGACCAACCGGAGGAGACGGGTAGACCCGCACCACCATCTAAAGTTCTATCGGGGGGAACTAGAGATACTCAATGCATCCCAGGTGACGTGGCAGCCATATAGCAAGGTGATGCATCGGTTGGATGAGTGGTGTTGGCAACTTCCGGTGTCGTACGTGCTGGCAGGTTTGGTTCGGGTGCCGCTTATTCACTTCGAAGTATGTGAGTTTCAGATGCCCGATCGAGCTATGAGGCAAGCTGGCTGTCTACAAGGGATACCAAAACCCGCTGTAGACATGCGGTCGTACAGGAGTGGTCGAGGGCCGAACTTCGAGGTGCCTGATGCCTTGAATTTGTTGAGCGACGAGGTGCAACAGTGGAATACCTGGCAAGAAACATATGATAGCCTTGTATCGCTGAAGGCCGACAGCATCAGCATTGAGGAGTACCTGCAATGGTTTCTCAAGGTGACGCGCACGAGGGTGAATCGCCCTTCCCAGGCGAGGAAGACATCGTATGCGCCACGTGAGATCTATGACCAGTTCTGGGCATTGAACATTGTAAGTCATGCTAGTGTTGTTTCAATTTTTATTTGCGCACCTTATCTACCATGCCTGAAATGATTAGCCATATTTTGTATGCATGTTTTTTAGGTTGACCAGGGCACTGAGGTGTTCAAGCAGCTGGAGGGGTTTGACTGGTTTGTCGCGCAGGCTCCTGACAATCTCAAGAGGTCCATTGAGAGGTACAAGACTGAAGTTCAAAACTTTAGTCTTGCGTACCGGGGTTACCAAGGGGAGCCGTCTAGTCGCTTGCCTCCTGACGCGTACGACTATCAGCCCCAGAGTCAGGTGTGGGAGCCGTCTACTCGCTTGCCTCCTTCCGCGTACGACTCTCAGTCCCAAAGTCAGGTGTGGGAGCCGTCTACTCGCTTCCCTCCTGACGCGTACGACCATCAGCCCCAGAGTCAGGTGTGGGAGCCGTCTAGTCGCTTCCCTCCTGACGCGTACGACCATCAGCCCCAGAGTCAGGTGTGGGAGCCGTCTAGTCGCTTGCCTCCTGACGCGTACGACCATCAGCCCCAGAGTCAGGTGTGGGAGCCATCTACTCGCTTGCCTCCTGACGCGTACGACTATCAGCGCCAGAGTCAGGTGACCCAAGTAGGAATCCAGGCATCGCGCCCAAGCATCCGGTCGGATAAAGGACAACCGACGAAGCCATTGAGTCCGGCCAAACGGGATTGGATCGACCGGCACTACTTTGGGCATGAGCCAATCGCTACAGCAGACTTTCCAGTTTCAGGATTCCTAGCTCACTCTGATCTAAGACTGTTGGCGCCAAACACAGATATTTCAAATTTTCTTATTGACGCGTATATAGATCTGCTCCGTGTTAGAGAGCTAAATTATAACACCTGCCAAACTTTGAAGCTCAACATGTATGCCTCTTTTGTTATCCCCTTCATGGTGAATAGCATGAAGGAGTTCACAGAATGGAGGAGGACGCGAGGGACAAGCAAGGGTGAATGGAGACCATCTGCAAACGTGCTTTCCTACTTGAACGCGGACTATCAATGTCACGCAGCTGAGGCGAACCTAATCATGCTACCTGCTCTTCATGCAAGCCACTTCTTCCTATTAGTTCTTTTTCCAGAGAATAAAGTGGTCCACATATACGATAGCCTAAGGGAAGACGGACCTGGTCGGCAGCTGGCGCAGGTGTACTCCACGTACATCAATGCGGTGGTTAGTTTATATTTCTTGACCTTCGCTCATTGTCTATTCTTCTTGTTATATAGGCTTGATATCCTTTTTTATTGTTGGATGCAGACTACTATCATTCCACTAGCGTGCCGACATTTTAAGGGGGAAGCCATCACGAGCAAAACAATGATTGATCCTTGGACGGTCGTGACAATACAAAACCGACCAAAGCAATATAACAGTCATGATTGCGGGATTTACGTCCTCAAGTACATGGACTACATAGCTCGCTCGGATGTGCTCGAATATGATACGTGGTCTCGAAACGATGCCCTGACGTTTAGATATAGGATAGCCTGGGAGCTGAAAAAGGGTGTAGCTAGACGCCTTCCTTACCATTATCCTGATATGTAATAGACGTTCGTATGGATTATTATTACTATTGTTGGATTTTGGATATTAAGCTTTGAAAATTGAATTAGCCTTACTATTACTATTGGTGCATTTTGGACAAATGGGCTAACTAGCGTGCCCAAGGTGCAATGAGCAAAAAAAAAGTGACAAAAAAAACGACGTAATTTTTCGGAAGTTATGAATTGGGCCCTAAAGTGTGCCCGAACAGGGCCTTCGTAGGAAAACCCAAAAAATAATGTGTCTCGTTTTTTTCCGAAATTGATACAAATGGGCTAACTAGCGTGCCCAAGGTGCAATGAGCAAAAAAAAAGTGACAAAAAAAACTACGTAATTTTTCGGAAGTTATGAATTGGGCCCTAAAGTGTGCCCGAACAGGGCCTTCGTAGGAAAACCAAAAAAATAATGTGTCTCGTTTTTTCCCGAAATTGATACAAATGGGCTAACTAGCGTGCCCAAGGTGCAATGAGCAAAAAAAAAGTGACAAAAAAACTACGTAATTTTTCGGAAGTTATGATTCCACAAACCAAATCACAAATTTAATCATTATAAAAGTTCAATTTATACAACTGAAACATTAACCCTAACACTCATCATCATCATCGTCCTCTTCGACCATACTGCCAGGTTCGATACCTAACACTTTATAATGGTTTCTCTTGTCATGATCAGTCATCTTATTACACAACGCACACTTTCGCAATTTTTTTTGACCCGTTGCTTCTTCAATCGGATTCTTCATGCGTATTGCTCGTTTTCGCCCTTTTGTTTGAGAAATAATCGGATCAAAAATGTCGTCCTCCTCACCTTGCAGGCTAGTGCCGTCAATGACTGGCTGTGAAGCTCGATTGAGCGGTCTGTCTCTTCTTTCTGGTAATGCCGCCCTAAACTGTGCAAGGTTAGCCTTATCCCGTGCGGCTGCTTCAACTTGATACCTGTACCCATCGAATGTTGACGCTGCATCCAATGATAAACCGTGCATGATGTTACAAAGGTGATTATATCGCAGCGTCTCAGATTGCTCGAAATCAACTGAAACATTGGGCACGTAAGGAATGTGACCGTGGACTCTATTGGCTTCCTTCGTCCACCGTTCCAAGATATACTGTGGAGGGATTTCATGAGCATTCTTGGCGCTAAAAACCCTCAACGCGTGTCGACAAAGTATACCTTTATGCTCAAACAGTTGACAGTTGCAATTAACCAACCCGGTGTCCTTACAAACTGCAACGGTAAAATGTCTTCTGCTCCTCGGAGCCGACGAAGAGCACGGATTGGCGAAATTCGTCACATTTGTCAACGCATAAACCTTGAGATCTCTGGTGGAATACTCATGCAACTTTGTCATGCTATATTGATTCGACTTTAGCAGTTCCTCTTGAAACTGTCTAAACATTTCCTTTGTATAGACTTGAGCCGCATGAGCCTCCAAAGGTGAAAAGACTACTATGGCTCTTTCTTTGTAAACTGTAGCCGCGTCGGCTTCTCTCTCAAGGAAAAATTGCCTGTCAAGAGCTTTCTGCATCTCTAGTACGAACTCTTGTATACTAGAAGAATGGCCTACGTACCCATCAAAGAATGCATTCATACCTTCGCTTCTCGAGGTCGTAGTCATTCCGGCTGCAAAAAACTGCTTGGTGTAGGCACCGACCCACTGTGTCTTGATCTCATACAACGATTGTAACCATTCATGATTGTGCAAATAGTAGTCATCCATTAACTTGGCCCACCTCTCCTCGAACACGTCTACCGTCAATGATTTCTTCACACATGTATTAAAGTCAGTCTTGAATGTCGGATGGTTTGCATATACATTGTGAAGCCGTTCGGGATACTTGTTGCTTATGTGCCATGTGCACAGGCCATGGTGAGTATCTGGAAGGACCTTAGCGATTGCATTTTTCATTGCCAGATCTTGGTCGGTGATGATGGTCTTTGGAGGAACATGATACATTGCTTTAAGCCACGTTTCAAATAACCACGTAAATGACTCCTCCGTCTCATCCCTAAGCAGGGCAAAGCCAAACAAGATTGACTGATAGTGGTGGTTCACCCCGGTGAACGGAGCAAAAGGCATAGAGTACTTATTTGTGCGGTATGTGGTGTCAAACGTCACAACATCCCCAAAATTTTGGTAAGCAGCTCTAGAACGGGCATCCGCCCAAAATATAGTACTAATGCGGTTCTCATCATCCAGTTGGAGACTATAGAAAAAGCCAGAATTCTCACTCTGAAGGTGCCTAAAGATATCAAGTGTAGCTTGAGAATCACTCTTACCGAAAGACTCTCTCCTCTGAACACGAAGTTCATTTCGAAGGTCTACTTCGTTGAAACTCAACTTGTCAATCCCCCCAACCTGGCTTGAGAAAACCCCCATCATTCTAGAAGGTGGAATTTTAGCCTCGTCCATTGTAAATATCAGTTGTCTGTGTGCCGCGCTTATTTCTCGGTGTTGATGAATTTGACTAATCTTACTAGGGGTCATCAACTGATGATTATGGCTCAACTCCACTCCCGTCACAACCCAATGGCTTTCATTTCTCCGGTGTACTGCATACACATGGGCCTTGCAGCCGGTACCCGGAAATGTGTCCCGTTTTCTTTGTCTTGTTGGCCCTTCGTCACTGACCTGAACAACCGGGGGTACATACGGTGCTCCTCTATGACACTCAAATAGTCTTCCACAAATTTGATCTGTATTCGCCCGTTTTCTACTCGTCTTAATTCTAATACCGAAACCTATCGTTTTCGAATATGCTCTATAGTATGCTTCAACTTCGTCCAGTGTTTGAAAAACTTGACCCAAGTAAGGTGGATCAGAACCTTCACAAAAAGTATTTCCTCCAGTTGCATCCATATTGATACTGAAATCTAAAAAATAAAAATGTATATCATTCTCAACAAGTCATAGAATTAAATAAAATAAAAATAAAAATTATTTCCTCCAGTTGTGTTACAATGTTCAATCACCAAAATACCCCCGGTAAGCGACAAAATTATCGAAATGCCCCCGGGGGTTTATTATCACCCTAACGCCCCAAACCTGCTTCAAAACAATCTTTCAGGTGTTTTACGTACACTTCTGGACTAAAAAGTCCTTTGAAAAACTTAACACCGTAAAATTACCAAAATACCCCTCGGGTTGGCAATTTACCTAAATGCCCCCTGGCATCAGAAAATCTCAAAAGTGCTTTGAAATGCTATTTTAAGCTTCCTGAATTTATTCTTGATCTAAAAAGTATTTTACGAACTTTTCGCCAAAAAATCCCGACCTGGTGTCCGGATCGAACGCGTAAAAGCTTTCGGCCAAAAAATAGCCAATGACTTCAGAATGGTCCAAATTCCTAGGAAATGGAACTTCCCAACATCCTAGGGTTCTTATAAAAGTTTCGCGCGAAATCGCTCTAGTTTGATATTTTAAATTACACTGCAAAATTACAAGGTTCCCTGTATCAGTTAACCCTTTTCCAGTCTTTGGAAAAATCTGAAATTTTTCTCTGATATAGATATTTTAAGAATAACTAGGGTCTCTTTTTTACACTTTGACAAAATGTAGCTCTAGCTATTTTTTATAAATTCATGAAAAACTGTCAAAAAACACAAATTTTAGACTATGGTAAGAACAATTTAAGCATAACACAATTTAAACAATCCATTGGTAAGAACAATTTGAAATTAACATTGAATTATAAGAAAATTCAAATTACTTACTTGTTTTGACTTGATATATTTGAAGAAAAATCCACCGATCTTCTAGCGAAAAAATCTACCGATCTTCTAGCGTAAAATTTTTTGTTTGTATTGTTGTGGAGATTATGTAGGTGAGATATGGAGTTAGAAGACAGTCGGTAAAGACGATGGAGAGTGGAAGAAAGGGTTCGGGGAGAAGGGATTATAAAGAGAGAAAAGTGAGGGAGAGAGATGAAAGAAGACAGAGAAAAAAAAAGTCCGTGAGTGAGCAGTAGTCAAAGGCTGCGAAAGAAAAAAAAATTGCAGAAGACTTTGCGTCCAAAGCTTTAGGGGGAGGACACCACGTGGCATCACGGAGGGGGAAGGGGTGGGGCCATGGGGGAGGGGGCACCACGTGGGGGGAGGGGGAAGGGGGCCATGGATAAGAGGCCAACCGCAACTCTTAGTTGCGGTTGGGTTTTTTTTGGGGGGGGGGGGGGGGCGGGGGGAAGGACATGAGGGGGAGGGGGGTGGGGGGGGGGGAAGGACATGAGGGGGGGGGGGGGGGGGGGAAATGATTAGCAACCGCAACAATTTGTTGCGGTTGGGTGGATAATATCCACTAGTGGGTGTGGATCGGCTCCCATATATATATATATATATATATATATATATATATATATATATATATATATATATATATATATATATGGGGACCGATCCACATCCACCGGTGGAGAAATAACAATTTCTCCACCGAACCGCAGGTAAGAGCAGCGGTTGGCCACGTGGCGCAAAAAGGGACGAAAAGGGACGAAAAAGGACGAAAATATTATGAGAAATTCACGAAAATATCACGAGAAAATGAAAAACTCGTGAGAAAATGGTGGCAATAATGCCAACCGCAACTAGGAGTTGCGGTTGGCATTATTGCCTTCCGTGACCCCCACCCCCTTGCCCCTCACCCGTCACCCCCCTTGCCCCCCACCCCGTGGCCCCCACCCTATGTCCTTTTCCCCCACCCGTGAACCCCCTCTTCCCCCACGTGTCATTACCACCCTACCCCCCACCCCCACGTGTCATTCCCCCCTCCCCCTCCCTGCTGTTCACTCACGGTTCTTCTCTTCCTCTCTCACTTTTCTCTCTATAAAATCCCTCCTCCCCGAATCATTTCTTCCACCCTCCTCATTCTCCCTATCTCACCTACATACAAACAAAAAAAAATTACGCTAAAAGATCGGTGGATAACCGCTAGAAGATCGGTGGATTTTTCTTGAAATATATCAAGTTAAAACAAGTAAGTATTTTTCAATTTGTTCTTACCAATTGATTGTTTAAATTGTGTTACGCTTAAATTGTTCTTACAATAGTCTAAAATTCGTGTTTAGGGCGTCAAAATTACGTTTTGACAAATCGGGGTATTACATTCGAAAAATTCCAAAATAGCGATTTTTTAGGGCGTCAGAAATAGAATTTTTCACGAATTTATAAAAAATAGCTAGAGCTAGATTTTGCCAAAGTACGAAACAAAGACCCTAGTTATTTTCAAAAGATCTATATCAGGTAAAAATTTCAGATTTTTCCAAAGACTGGAAAGGGGTTAACTGATACACGCAACCTTGTAACTTTGCAGTGTAATTTAAAATATCAAGCCAGCGCGATTTCGCGCAAAACTTTTATGAGAACCCTAGGGTGTTGGGAAGTTCCATTCCCCAGGAATTCGGGCCATTCCGAAGCCGTTAGCTAATTTTTTGGCCGAACGGGCTTTTAAGCGCTCGATCCGGACACCGGTTCGGGATTTTTAGGCGAAAAATCCGTAAAATACTTTTTAGATCAAGAATGAACTCAGGAAGCTTAAAATAGCATTTTAAAGCACTTTTGATATTTTCTGAAGCCAGGGGTATTTTGGTAATTTGCCACCCCGAGAGGGGTATTTTGGTAATTTTACCGAAAAAGTTTTCCAACGGACTTTTAAGTCCAGAAATGTAAGTAAAACACCTGAAATGTTGTTTTGCAGCTGATTGCGGGGCGTAATTGTCGCTAAAGGTGAAAACTTAATTAGACAGTTTTTTCACGAATTTATAAAAAATAGCTAGAGCTAGATTTTGCCAAAATACAAAACAAAGACCCTAGTTATTTTCAAAAGATCTGTATCAGGTAAAAATTTCAGATTTTTTCAAAGACTAGAAAGGGGTTAACTGATACGCGCAACCTTGTAACTTTGCAGTGTAATTTAAAATATCAAGACAGCGCGATTTCGTGCGAAACTTTTATGAGAACCCTAGGGTGTTGGGAAGTTCCATTCCCCAGGAATTCGGGCCATTCCGAAGCCGTTAGCTAATTTTTTGGCCGAACGGGCTTTTAAGCGCTCGATCCGGACACCGGTTCGGGATTTTTAGGCGAAAAATCCGTAAAATACTTTTTAGATCAAGAATGAACTCAGGAAGCTTAAAATAGCGTTTTAAAGCAATTTTGATATTTTCTGAAGCCAGGGGGCATTTTGGTAATTTGCCCCCCCGCGAGGGGTGTTTTGGTAATTTTCCCGAAAAAGTTTTTCGGTCCAGAAATGTAAGTAAAACACCTGAAAGGTTGTTTTGAAGCTGGTTTGATGGGCGTTAGGGTGACAATGAACCCCCGGGGGCTATTTTGCTAATTTTACATTACACAAATTTGTACTTAAAATAACTTTTAGTTCAGGAAAGGGTGTGAGACACCTGAAAAGTTATTTTAAAGAGTGAATTCAGGAAGCTTAAAATCTCATTTCAAAGCACTTTTTTGTCAGGGGGCATTTTGGTAATTCGCATCCCCGATAGGGGTATTTTCGTAAATTTGCAGCGTTAAGTTTTTCAAAGGATTTCTTAGTCCAGAAATGTAAGCAAAGCACCTGAAAGGTTGTTTTGAAGCTGATTTGGGGCGTTAGGGTGATAATGAACCCCCGGAGGCATTTCGGTAATTTGCCGCTCATCGGGGGCTATTTTGCTAATTTTACATTATACCAAATTTCCCGAAAGACGGTGGTTTAAATAAATTTTATTCTTCTTTTATTTAAATCTATGACTTGTTGAGAATGATATAATTTTTATTTTTTAGATTCCAGTATAAATATGGATGCAACTGGAGGAAATAATTTTTGTGAAGGTTCTGATCCACCTTACGTTGGTCAAGTTTTTCAAGCACTGGACGAAGTTGAAGCATACTATAGAGCATATTCGAAAACGATAGGTTTCGGTATTAGAACTAAGACGACTAGAAAACGGGCGAATACAGATCAAATTTGTGCAAGACTATTTGAGTGTCATAGAGGAGCACCGCATGTAACTCCGGTCGTTCGGATCAGTGACGAAGGGACAACAAGACAAAGAAAACGGGACACATTTCCGGGTACCGGCTGCAAGGCCCATGTGTATGCAGTACACCGAAAAAATGAAAACCATTGGGTTGTCACAGGAGTGGAGTTGAGCCATAATCATCAGTTGATGACCCCCAGTAAGATTGGTCAAATTCATCAACACCGAGAAATAAGCGCGGCACACAGACAACTAATTTTTACAATGGCCGAGGCTAAAATTCCACCTTCTAAGATGATGGGGGTTTTCTCAAGCCAGGCTGGGGGGATTGACAAGTTGAGTTTCAACGAAGTAGACCTTCGAAATGAACTTCGTGCTCAGAGGAGAGAGTCTTTCGGTAAGAGTGATTCTCAAACTACACTTGATCTCTTCAGGTCCCTTCAGAGTGAGAATTCTGGATTTTTTTACAGTCTCCAACTGGATGATGAGAACCGCATTAGTACTATATTTTGGGCGGACCCCCGTTCTAGAGCTGCTTACCAAAATTTTGGGGATGTTGTGACGTTTGACACCACATACCGCACCAATAAGTACTCTATGCCTTTTGCTCCGTTCACCGGGGTGAACCACCACTATCAGTCAATCTCGTTTGGCTTTGCCCTGCTTAGGGATGAGACGGAGGAGTCATTTACGTGGTTATTTGAAACGTGGCTTCAAGCAATGTATCATATTCCTCCAAAGACCATCATCACCGACCAAGATCTGGCAATGAAAAATGCAATCGCTAAGGTCCTTCCAGATACTCACCATGGCCTGTGCACATGGCACATAAGCAACAAATATCCCGAACGGCTTCACCATGTATATGCAAACCATCCGTCATTCAAGACTGACTTTAATACATGTGTGAAGAAATCGTTGACGGTAGACGTGTTCGAGGAGAGGTGGGCCACGTTAATGGATACTTACTATTTGCACAATCACGAATGGTTACAATCGTTGTATGAGATCAAGACACAGTGGGTCGGTGCCTACACCAAGAAGTTTTTTGCAGCCGGAATGACTACGACCTCGAGAAGCGAAGCTATGAATTCATTCTTTGATGGGTACGTAGGCCAGTCTTCAAGTATAGCGGAGTTCGTACTAGAGATGCAGAAAGCCGTTGACAGGCAATTGTACCGTGAGAGAGAAGCCGACGCGGCTACAGTTTGCAAATGGAACTACTAAAGTCTATACCAAGGAAATGTTTCGACAGTTTCAAGAGGAACTACTAAAGTCGAATCAATATGGCATGACAAAGTTGCACGAGTATTCCACCAGAGATATCAAGGTTTATGCTTTGACAAATGTGACGAACTTCGCCAATCCGTGCTCTTCGTCGGCTCCGAGGACCAGACGACATTTTTTCGTAGCAGTTTGTAAGGACACCGGGTTGGTTAATTGCAACTGTCAACTGTTTGAGCATAAAGGTATACTTTGTCGACACGCTTTGAGGGTTTTGAGCGCCAAGAATGCTAGTGAAATCCCTCCACCGTATATCTTGGAACGGTGGACGAAGGAAGCCAACAGAGTCCACGGTCACATTCCTTACGTGCCCAATGTTTCAGTTGATTTCGAGCAATCTGAGACGCTGCGATATAATCACCTTTGTAACATCATGCACGGTTTATCAATGGATGCAGCGTCGACATTTGATGGGTACATGTATCAAGTTGAAGCAG
>JAVXUP010004100.1:0-41868 GCA_033070095.1 Escallonia herrerae | reverse complement strand
GGGAAGGCTGTGTGAGTGTTAGTGGAGAGTGGAAGTTTTGTGGTGATGTATGTGTGTTTATAAATGAAATTTGGTAGGTGGGAGGTTGAATGCCATGGCCGTGAGAGGGAGAGGCTCGGCCGGGGGGTGGAAGGACGAAAACAAAGTGCAGGTGTGTGAATAATGTGTGTTTGATTCCAACATACATGAACAGTGAATGTAATCGTCACTAAAAGTGGTAGGCTTAATGCAGTCAATTAATGAAAATTTTAAAAATAGTTCGGGACAGATTTAGACAAAGTATAAAAAAGAAATTCCACTTATTTTTATGAGATCTATAATGTGGAAAAATTTTTTAGATGTTTCCGAGGTCGGAAAAGGGGTTAAAAGGCGCAGTTATCGTGAAACTTTGCGGTAAATTTAGAAGTAGTAAACTAACGTGGTTTCAATTGAAAATTTTATGAGGACCCTAAAATGCTGAGATGTTCTATTTTCTTAAATTTTGTGTCGTTCTGAGATTGATAACTATTTTTAGCCGAATTGACTTTAAAGTGCTCGGTCTAGACACCGGTTTGAAATTTTCGGGCAAAAATTTTCTAAAATACTTTTTAACTTAAAAATAACTTCAGGATGCTTAAAATAATGTTTCAAAGTGTTTTGAGAATTTTTTTTGGTGCTTGGAATCCCCAGGGGCATTTTTGTTCGAAGGACTTTTTGGTCCAGGAATGAGTGTAAGATATCAGAAAAGTTTTTTTAGCGGATTTGGGGTATTGTGGTGATGGTGACCACAATGGAGTATTTTGGTAATTTGCCACCAGAGGAGGTATTTTGATAAATTTCCCTATAAAATTTTTTGATGGATTTTTTGGTTAGGAAATGAGTGTAAGACATCGAAAAAGTTATTTTGAAGCGGATTTGGGGTGTTAGCGAGGTGGTAACCATCACTGGGTATTTGGTAATTTACCATGTCGACCCCGAATTTTGAAGAGCACACGCAATTAAGCGTTCTAAGTGACGGGAAGTGAAGAATGGGGTTAGTACGCCTAAATGAAGGATTATTAGTACTCAAGCATTACCAAGGTTAGGTTAAAAACTCGGCTATCGGGCCGGTGTAACGGGCAATCGTAAAACGTTATGAATAATTGATAGAAAAAGAGTAAAAGAATTGTGTATTTATGTTTGATTGACGCCTAATGAGCAAGGTTTTATTTGATTAGGTGACGCCACTCATTGTAATCTGAGGTTGCTTGGCTCATCCACTTAAAACCAATCAGGTAAGGATAAAACGGTTCCTTGTTATGAATTGCTCCGCTTAGCATACCTGTCATGTATAGTGTTGTGGTATGGTGAATATTGCATGGTTGATATGAGATGTCGGTGGTTGTTGTGTCGATGTCTCTCATAGCTCAAAATATTATTGAGGACATGTGATCAATTTTCTCTCTAGTCCGCTCTGTGTGTGATGTTGGTGTGAGTTTCAATTATAATGTTGAACACTGATCGATTTCTTGACCAAAAATTCTTGTTGAGTAAATGATTGACCGAATAGGTATAAGGTGAACTCATTTCTCTTAGTCCGTCCAATTGGGGTAACTTGTAGTTTGGTGGTAACCTGGTTGGGTGACGAACACTCTTCTTGAGTTCCCTTCTTCCGTTTAACGTCTCTTTTAATTACCCAAGACTGAGATGAAAATCCCAGAACACGCGACATTATATGAAAGGAGGGCCTGTGAACTATGATCACCGGCAAAAAGGATGTATGGCCCGCGAATCGAGTTTGTCGTGTTTGGTCGAGTCCAATTAGTCGGGTCTGAGTCTACATTGCATTTGACTTTATTTTGATGTTAACGATTTTAATGACTTTGTACTTCATTGATGTTAAATTTGGCTGTTTTGATTTAATGTTCATGTGCATAGTCTATCAGTCGGTCAATTCGGTCAGTCCTGTTCACAAAAGTATGGTGATAATGTTGTTCTGTTGGGCCTTAAAGCTGCTCAGTTTGATAAAACAAAAAAATATCATTTGGCCATTTGGTTTATATGGCGTTATTTACTGAACTCCTATTTATTGATATCGTTGGGTTGATTATTATTTTCCTGAGGCTGTCTGTCGCATTGTCTGTGCACGTTAATCCTCGTGTTATTTTTACTGGGCGATTTGCGCTCATTCCTTATCTATATTGTTTCAGGTGGTAAGGTTGAGCTGGATGAGACATCGGGGAAAGGGAAGGAGAAGTTCATTTGATTTATCCCAGGAGGCGTAAGACAGTGTCAATTGTATTTTGGGGATCTAGATGTTCTATTTTAAAACTTTCATTGTGTTTGTGCTGAACGTTGAGTTGAAAATTTTTGTAAGGATGTCTTTTTGAAGCCTTACGTATATAAAGTATGTATCTGGAGTTGCTCTGTAACCCAACAGGGATCATGTTACGTGTTATGATCGACAACTCAACTCTGGTGACATCACTTGGGCTGGGGGTGTCATAATGTCTGAGAGCGACCATGTCTTGCGAATAAATCCTTGTGTTAGAGCACTCAAGTGCGTCCATATAATGTCCTTGAGGAGTAGTCCACCCGACGAGTCAAGGTAGTGTCCCGCAAGAATCGCCTACTTGGCCGGAAGGGAGTCCTCGTGCGAGAGCACTTGGAGCTCGCTGGCCGAGATAGTGTCTTAGAGAGAAATCCTATCCTGCTGGCAAGTCCTTATGCCAGAGCACTCAGAGCGTGCTAGGGTAGTATCCTGAAGCAGTTGCTTACTTGACAGGCTGAGGTAATGTCCCAGAAGAGCCACCTGCCTGGGAAGACAGGAGTACTCATGTCCGAGCATTTAGAGTTCCTTGATGGAGATAGTGTCCCGAAGGAGTCGTTTATCCCAACGCGATGCTGCACACTCCGTGGGTGAGTCGAAGCATGCCCCATGACCAGGATAAGGTGTGCATGGTGTGGTGAAAGGATGGACCAATGTAGGAGTGTGGTCATGTGACAAGTTGCCAAAGGGCGCAACTATATAAGCAGCATGGTGCATGGGCGTGGTGAAATGTTTGCGGTGCTGGCGGCATGGTGGTTTGATAGATAGACCGGGGGTGTGACAATATAAGCAGCACAATGCATAAGTGCACACGCAATGTGTGTGGTGCCGGGGGCACGCTCATGGTGATAGTACGGGGGCACAATAGATGAGTGTCATGTGGGGCACGTGACATGGTGACTGTGTGTGGGCGTGGCCAAGGGAAAGGTTCCCAAGAGCATGTATGATTGAAGGTGGCACCCGGGCGCAGTGACAAGTGTTACAGAGAAGGGTGTCAGGCCGAGGGCACATGATGGAGAGACGGTGCTCTGGCGCAGCGACAAGGCTCGTAGAGTTGACGTAGTGCCAGGGGCATGTGACGCAAAGACAGCGCTCGGGCACGTGATTGTGTTGAGGATATGGGTGTCGTGCCAGGGGGCATATGACATGGAGACAACGCTCGGGCATGACGACAGATGTCGCAAAGATGGGCATTGTGCCGGGACACATGGAGACGACGCTCAGGCGCCGTGATGGGTGCACGAAGAGGGGTGTGCCCAAAATTTTTCAAGGGGGAGGCGCGGCCGTTTCGGACTTACAGGGGGAAAAAAGGAAAAAAGAGCTCCATGCACTTGACGTGTGCGTTGGGTTGACCGGCTCGGTAGAGTTGAACTTTGACCGTTGAATATGTTGACGTGTTTTGAAAAAATGGGACTCATCAGAGGTCAATGAGCACGACCGAGATAGGTTGTTAACAAACATTTTTTTTTTAAAAAAGTTTTTCGTCGTCTGCCCTAATACTCCGCACGGGCGGTAAATCACCGTCTACTTATAATGGGACGAATGATCTCTCCATAATGTGTAGACGATGAAATTCACTTAAAAAGGAAAAGGGAAATCTAGGCCGCCCACGCCGACAACGTGGGCGGCCACATCAACATATGTTGCTGCTGTAACACTAACAAAATTATTCTGGTAGTATTGTTGCCCTCTTTTATAATCAAGCGAAGGGCACATTAATACAGAGTACTTAGTTTTAGGGCATATGTATCTTTGATCTCACGGCGTTGTTATTTTGGTAGTTACGGCATTATGCTTCAAAGGGGATTGAGAAATGTAAAGAGTTGCTACAAAAAGCAATTATCACAGAGATAGAAAGACACTTGTTTTGGTGGATCATTTCGCAAGTTAAATTACAGAAGTATTTATCATATATATTGAAAATAAGATAATTGCATTAAAATGAAAAATAGAGTCATATTACCTTATGATCATACAAGAGTTACAGTCTAGAAAGGGAAGTAAATACAAATATTGTCTATGAGGCACAATCCAAAATATCTATGTACTCTATCACAACAAAAGAAGGAACCCTAAGACCGCAAATGGTCATCAATCCAGTCCTGGTAGACAGTTGTACGAGCCTGACATGCGAATGTAGCTAATAGTTTTGCTTCCTTCAAAATATGCGGTTCAACCCTGTCGATACTAAAGTGATGGTAGCCAGTTACTACATAGCAAAAGTCATAGATGATAGCTGCATATTTATCTTGATGACCTCGGCCGTCACATCATTTACTCTCTTCGTTTTACATAAATTAATCATATATGTTTGCATGCAAATTAAGATTTAAGTCATATGTTGTGTATTTTTTATTTACCCTTTAACGAGAGAAGCAAAAAAAAGTGAGTCAAGAGAGAGAAACTCGGTTAATAGAGTATTAAATATGGAGAGAGAAATGAAATAAATAAAGTATAAGAAAGTGTACCAGAAGAGAGAAAATAAGTTGGTGAAGAATTAAATGTAGAGAAAAATAGAATAAAAAAGTTTAAAGAGAGTAAATATATAAAAATATTTACAAAATCTTTCTTAATTTAAAATTTTGAACAATTTTTGCATGACGACCTAAAAAAAAAATATGATCAATTTTTATGGGATGAATGAAGTATGATTTATATATTTTATTTTGTTACTTCAATATAATCCAAAACATATGTCGTAAAGGTCAATGGTGTCATTACGACCAACCTGCAGGATAGATATAAAAAGATAGCAAGGGAGCATTAAAGGGAAAAAGTTAATTTTACAGCCGTTACGCCCACTAGTTTTAGCTGTAATTCCACCATTTCACAGAATCTGGTACATGGAGAAATGAAATCATTTATGCGCTAACAAGGTGTTAGTCTGGTGCTCTTTAGGTTCCCAAGCTTCTCACATGGGTTTGAATGTGTTCGTCTCTCCTGTTAATTGTAAACTTACATCCATGCCTTTCATGTGGGTTTTTCGTGAGCTTTCGCCTCGATATAGGTGCGAAAATCAGGAGCCCAAATGTATGCGACAGCTTTGTAGGTTCTCGAGATACAATACTCTCTACCGATTAGATTAGAGCTTTACAGTCTAGTCTATTTTGTACCAGAAATGAAAAAGGTTAGAAGCCTTGCATTTTTGTTTGATGAGATTTGTCTTTCGGTCTGTAACACCCATCCAACTCAAACCATTGACCTAACTCTTAAGACTGCTAGCACTCTGTATCCGTTACTAAAGAATCGTTAGAACGAAATGAAGAGACCGAGGGGCAATTCAAAACATGCAATCTAATTTGCTGTGAGGAACAGAGCTATACACACTTGTATCAATAGTTCAGTAGTTAATGTCATTGAAACCATCTTTCTTCAGAACATGCTTTATTGTTCCTAGAATCTCTAGTCTACATTCCCTTGCAACTTAAGACAAAATGTACCCAACAGTCTTACTAGTAGGCCAATCTTAGCATCTGATGTTTGAAACAATCTCCCACCAACTTACGATCAATTTCACTGGTTGGATCCTCAGACCTGATCAAATTTCTCAAGCACAGCATAAGGCTTATCCCGATCATGTTCAAACAAAGCTGATCGACTAGAAATTTCCTGCTGACCAAGACCATAAGCGAAGACCAAAGCTATATACCACCCTTTTATGTGAATTTTCGATGTCTGTATGTACTCTGGCGCAATATATCCTGCAGTTCTGGTGCATTGGGAGTCGTAAAATGCATCTGTTTGTTTGAAACTGCCCATGACAACTCATAATCCGCAATTCGAGCTTCTGTGTTGACTTCAAGGAGGATGTTTGCAGGCTTGAGATCTTTATGAATAATACATGTGCTAACGCTTGTGTGGCATACTTGAGCCCTGCCACCGCCCCAATAGCAGTTCTCTAGTTCCTTCGGATACACGATTCAGCATATCCCTCTAAGCTGTCATTCTACATGTATACATGTAGGTTGGGATTGGTGGTCATGATCGTTGGTTATCAGTCTCTCACTTACCAGAGTTTGGTGTTCACAGTCTAAAATGGCATAATCACATATTGTTAATGATCTAGTATATAGTTGCAATTTCTTTAAGACAGGCTAAATTTTAGGAGAGATTTGTCATTTTAGACAAGTATGTAGATAACTCCACCCATTAGCGCTAGAACAAACGTGCTGCGCACTCACTTTGGCTGCTCACAAACTCAGGGTGGACGATTTTAAAGCAGACTCCCCAGAATCTCAGTTCTTGATCTAGTTGCTATTATTTCTCTTGTTCGAGCATCATAAACCAACTCCTTAGCTAAATCACAGAATGAGAGCGTTGTTATGTGTGATCAAGCTTTATCAATGTATAATTTGCCTAAAAGTGGAGAATTTCAAGTAGTTCTAGGAAGAGCAATTCCAGGACAGCTGGTTGCTCGACTGATAGCCTTACCACGGCTTTCTGGATGTAGATGATATCTATTTGGCAAGGGTAGAGCTCGTTAATTAGCTTTAGCCCACTCGTTTCTCGAGAAGAGATGGGAAACATGCTCAACCAAAAGGGTGTATTCCAAAAATCGTGCCAGCTTAAGAATCATGTGTTTGTATTTATTAAAAGGAGGTGCGAATCCACTTAAGTTTTGCGTATCCTGAAACGAATCCGAATGCTTCTACCACGCCAAATGAAGAAATAGCTTAGTTAGACTTGCTTCGCTGCCAAATCCAGATCCAGATCCAGATCCTCTATCGTTGTTATGTAATTCTAGGTCAAACCTGATGGTAAATTATCTACTAAAAACTATCCCATATGCAAAGCATTAGTACTTTCCTCATTCAAAGTTCAGGTCGCAATTCTTTATATGGTGCAGAACCTAATGTAGCAAAGAGTTTTTTGCAGATCCACCTATCTCGCCTGTCTATTAAGCAGAGAAACAAGGACCATATATCATTTTAGGCCGTCAAAGCCATTAGACCTTACTGTAAAGTAGAGAAAGCAGCCAGTTGTGGACTGAATTCTAAGATCATATTAAAGTGTTTTGCCAGACTAGACCAACTATAAAAAACAATGTTGGCAACCATGTGGACCTCCCCATATCAGAGAGAGAGAGAGAGTGCAGACATTGCCATTAAGTTTTTCTTCAATAGCATGAAGGAGCTAATAAGCTGCAAATCCCCATCGTTTTGCCAAAACTCATTGATTCGGGCAGAGAAGGATCAAATGGAATCTCTTTATAAGGTGCGGAGGGACTACTAAGAACATTCTTAAAGGATACAGTGGAGAGTCGCAACGAGCATGAGAAAGTGAAAAATCTACTGAACAATTAGAGATATGTGGCCTTCAAAGCAGATGATATTGTTGATTAGATTGTGATTCATGCAGCACCAAAATGATGGAAGTGTTGTTGCAAACAATCGTTATGTGTCTGATTGTTCTCTGGACCTTAAGAATGTGATGGAAGAGACCAAGACTATCAAAA
Source organism: Escallonia herrerae (assembly GCA_033070095.1). NCBI lineage: Eukaryota > Viridiplantae > Streptophyta > Magnoliopsida > Escalloniales > Escalloniaceae > Escallonia > Escallonia herrerae. The sequence continues at coordinate 34,126 of JAVXUP010004100.1, read as the reverse complement.
CAGAGGTGATGGAGATTTTTGACAAGAAGCTTTACGGCATAGAAGTCCTACGAGCTGGAAAGTCCTCGTAATGGAATTCATTAAGAGCAAACTATTATGTAGTACTGGAGGAGGTTAATGTGGGCATTAAAGATGAAAAGCAGCTGGACATTATCTGGATTGTTCGAATGGTTGAACTTGGTAAGACTTATGTTGCAAGGAAAGTGTATAATAATCCTTCAATAGCGTTGATATTTGTCTTCTATTTATGTCCCACATCGATTACTCGAATGTTGTAACTTGGCCCTTAGTACATAAGACATCTTGTTCCACATTGGTTGGATAGAGAAGATCACTGCTTATCTCTAAGTATAAGTAAGGTGTCTTGTATTGTATTTAAGGTCAAGAGAGGTGAGTCTTTTTTTGAATAGGATAAAAAGAAAGAATAGTCCTTCTTTGAGTAGGAAAACAGTTGAGAGATACACGTGAGAGAGCGTTCTAAATTTGACTTGTGCAAAGTGAATTTGAGTTCTCTTATTTCTTGTGTTTTCTTGTTTAATTATCGGGTTCTATACATTTTATATATAGCGATTTCATAACAAATGGTATCAAAGTTTTCAGGTTTATTTTTGGGCAAAACTGAAATCGATTTCAGAGGATAAATATGTAGAACAACACGACCATGAAGTATGCCTGTGAACAATTCCATGGGAAGACAAATTTTGGCATATGGTAGAGCACGGTGAAGGATTGGAGTGTTGCGATAGGTGATGCCGAAACACGCATGAGGAGCGAGCTCGAGGTATTTGGAGAGCACCTGCAGCGGATTGTTGCAAGTCAGGTGGAGTTAATCTTTAATAGATTAGATCACTTGGTGGTAGACAGTCGACTAGCTGTGCAAGAGGAGAAAGTCATGTTCGCGAGGGAGCTAGATGACTTGATCGAGGAAAGGGTCACCCATTTTACCAAGTGTGAGGTGCAAAGGCGCAAAGACCTTAAGGGACAAGTCACGGAGCTCCAAGAAGAACTAGATGCTTGTAAAAAGGAGCTTACAAGAGCTACGAGGTAGGGGTGTATCGCGGTGCAACCAAGGCGAAAGAAAATGCCAAAGCCGAGATCGTACGATAGAGCGAGAGAGGCGAGGCAGGTGGACAACTTCTTTCGGCACTTGGAGCGATACTTTGAAGCCCTTGACATCGACGACGAGGAGGAGAAGGTGCAGACGACAGTCACCTTACGGATACAAATGCCTTATGGTGGAGGAGTCACTATACGGATGGGTGCGACATCAAAACGTGGGAGAAGTTCAAGCTTGAACTAAAAGGGCAGTTTTATTCGGAGAGCACCGAAGATACAACGATGATCAACCTTCGATGACTGAGGCCGAAGGGAAACATCCGTGAGTATGTGAAGGAGTACTTACTTGGCTTTGATGCTCAAAATATTAGAGATGTCTGAGAGGCAGCAACTATGCTTCTTCGTTGATGGGTTGCAGCAGTGGTTTGCCACTGAGTTTCAGAGGAAGGAACCTCACAACTTGGCTTCTGCCATGGCATTTTTTGAGAGGTTGGAAGACTTCAAGCAACTTGAGAGGCCGAGATCTCCAAGGCACGTGTGTCCCAAAGATGGGGGAGATGGTAGGTCAAAGAGTGGCTCGCCCAAGGCAACTGATGATGAGTAGAGTGAAGATGAGGAATGTCGTCGCCATCATAAAAGGAAGAAGAAGCACGGGAGAAGTCATAAGCAAGGTGACTCTCTTGACCACAAGGCTCATGTGGGGCCTAGAGGAGGATGCTTCAATTGTGCAAGTCCGTATTACAGGAAGGATTGCCCGCACAAGGGCAAGATGATTGTGTTCCTCGAGAAGCACAAAGGCAGCAAGGGGGATTCTTCCAGCAGTGACGGGGAGGCACGCATGGGGGCATTGCAGATGGTCAATGCATTCGTGCAGAAGTCAAAGGAAGAAGCTGCTAAAGGGAAGAGGAACAAGAAGAGACGGGACTTGCTCTACACAACGGTGGACGTTGCCAAGAAGACTCAAGAAGTGCTTGTGGATACTAGGGCTACCCACAAATTCATGAGTCCGAGGGTTGCCGAGTGGCTTGGGCTAAAACCAACTAAGGATGAGAGTTGGATCACGGCCGTGAATGCCTAGGAGCCACCGACGAAGAGAGTATGGACAGGGAAGGCCGACATCAACATCATTGACATGGATGAGCTTGAGGTGGTGCTTGAGATGGACTTCATGGAGAAGTCGAGTGCTACGCTCAATCCATAATACGGGGTTATGATGATGGCGAGTAAAGAAGGTCAACCGAAATGGATGATCCCGTTGGTGTCCAAGGATGAGGCTGATGCACGTAAGTTGATTAATGTGTTACAGCTGGACAAGGGATCGACGCTATGCTATGCTATGGTGAGATGCAATGGGGCCGAGGACCTATGCAGTTGATATGCTAACGAAGATAGTCACGACAGAGAAGTTCAAGCATTGCTTGAGCTTGATTCATCTTCTTTCTTGCTGAGTTGAAGGTGGAGTGCATCCCTACCTTTAAAGGGGATGCAAGGTGGAGTGCCTGAAGAAGGTACTGAAGGCATATTACACTTTTCTCATGGAGTGGTTTGTTAATACAAGTCAAGGTGGAGATTGTTGATATTTGTCTTGTATTTATGTCCCACATCGGTTACTCAAAGAAGGTTGTAATTTGGCCCTTAGTATATAAGACATCTTGTCCCACATTGGTTAGATAGAAAAGATCATTGCTAATCTCTAAGTATAAGTAAGGTGTCTTGTATTGTTTTAAGGTCAAGAGATGAGAGTCTTTCTTTGAGTAGGAAAGAAAGAAAGAAGAGTCCTTCTTTAAGTAGAAAAACAGTTGAGAGATACATGTGAGGGAGCGTTGTAAATCTTACTTGTGCAAAGTGGATTTGAGTTCTCTCATATTTTTGAATTTTCTTGTTTGGTTATCGTGTTCTATACATATTTATCTAGAGCGATTTTGTAACAAATAACTTTTTCATTCACTAGTGGATTTATGCATCTCAAGTATATAGAAAGGGACTTGTTGATTAGAATTCTAACTTATGCTTTCTTGTTCATGGATAAGCATCACAACATGAACTATGGACGGGTACGTGAAGAGCTTTATAGGCGCTTAAAGGGTAAAACATCTTTCATTGTCTTCAACGATGTTTGGAATAATGGGGCAGGGGATGACCTGAGAAGGCCCAGGGCATCAGATAACTGGGAAAGTCCTTCCCAAATGACTACAATGGAAGCAGAATCACACTGACCAGTCTCCTCACTGATATCTTTTTGTATGATAAACCTGACAGCTCGCCTCATTTTCTTCATTTTTCAACTGAAGAGGAAAATTGGGATCTATTGGAAAGGAAGGGAAAATTACTGCCGCCTATAATTGGCTGAACCTTAAAAGAAGATTGCCCAAAAAATGCCTAAGACTATCACTTGTAGTGGTTCTAATCACTCGACTTGCTTCAAGGGGAGATGAAAAACGACTGGTGGAGACAAATTTTGGAATAGTGTAAGTTCGTATATTGTTGTGACCAAGAACAGTACATGGACACATTGGCAATGACTGACTATCACTTGCCTCATGACTGAAAAGCTTGCTTCCCTATGTAGGAGCATTTCCAGAATACAAAATCGTCGTAGTTGATTTGGTTATGGCTGGTCTAGGTTTTATCTGGAAGGAAGGTCTAAAAAGCCTAGAGCCTAGAGGATGTTGTTGAAGATTTCTTAATGGATCTAATTGACAAAGGTCTCTTACTAGTTGCATAAAATCTAATTTTATCCAAGCCTGAGAGTGAGGGTTTCTCAAGTTATATGACTTATATCCCTCTCGTACAAGAAAGATCAACTAATCCTGAACAGTTCAATGGTCGTACACATCCATGACCTTCTGTGCAATCTATACTTGTGAAAAGCTGAGGTGATGTCTTCAGGATATTTACAGGTCTGAACAAATTACTTGTTCTTCATCCAGTAAAATTTATAGGTACGTTGTCTTCAGAATATTTACAAGTCCAAATGTACTTTGACACTACTGCTTGCCTAGGAAGCACCGACTGACATGTGTGTCCGTCACTGACTGACACCTCGACACCTCACTGACACCTTCGAACATGTGTCTGACACCTCTCAGCGGTGTCTGAATGTATTTATTTATTTTTTAATTACAGGACACCGTGTCGGACACCTCTTGAAGAAGTGTCCACGCATATGGGGCCAAAATACAATATTTCAAATTTATATGAGGGATAAATCTAGAATTTTTTAGAAATAAACTTTTAGGCCAAATCCTAATCAGATCAACCCAGCAAAAGGTACCTTCTTTTTTCTCTCTCATCTCTTTCTCTTTTCCTTCTTTTTGTTGCCTAAAGCATTCAAGCTTACCGGTCAACAGACTCATCTGACTATATAAAACCTCTCCTTCATGCCTTTGGTCCCATGTCTTTTTTCCTTCTCGCTTGTTATTGTTGAGACTCTAATCTTGGTACTAGTGAGACATTCAACTGTTTTCTTGTTACTGATCTTTTTTCTTGTTACTGTTGAGACTATTTCATGTTACTTACTTTCTTTCTCATCCGTTTTGAACGAAATTCAGTTGCTCCAATTAAGATGTGTGTGTGTGTGTGTGTACATACATGTATATATATATATATATATATACATATATGTGTCTATATATATCTATATAAAAATATATATTAAAATTTTAGCAGTGTCCTGCAGTGTCCAAAATCTTTTTTTTTTTAAATTTCGTGCTACCTAGTTGTCTGCCCTACACTTTCCCTCACTCTTTTGCTTTGTTGGATGGTGTGATGAAAAAAATTTGTTCTTTCATTTATCAAGCTTGCAAGCTTCTTAGGGTGTTGGATTTACAGTTCGCCAGCGTTTCTTTTTTTTTCTACTGAAATAGATCGGCTAGTTCACATAACGTACTGAAATTTTTTTGGCTGCAATGCGGGTTAAAGGAAGCTTCCTCTTACCCCCCATATAGCCATAATTAATGGCCCCTAAAGAAATGCTGCTAAGAATTGTCGCCAAAAGTATTAGCAGAAAAGCTACTGAATCATTAGCGACTATTAGTATACAAGATTGGAGGAAGATTCTTACAACCGGGGTAGCAGCCAAAATTTGTTCTATTGTTACGGGAAGATCTATGGGATTTTAATTTGATCCGCTCTCGCTGGATATCTGCTTCAATCCTATAGGAGCGATTTTTTTACTTTGATTGGGTCATGGAGCGGGTATGGTAATCAACTTTTGAACCGACAACAAGTGCAGGTTGGATTGGGTATTTACTTTAACCCGCTCCAGTATCCAACCCGTACCCGTCTCGTATATTATATGATAGTTTTGACCCTAAACCTACATACAATCCTGTGGGCGCTCTCTGCCATTCATCATTGTATAAAAGGTGTGGACAAAACCCTAAGACAATTTCTCTTCCTCTCTCTTTTCACCTTTTCTTTCGCAACACCATAGTCATCCATGGCCCCTCACATACCTTCTTGTTGCCCTCATCCCCACCCATAGTGCGATGCTATTTCATCTCATCGCTTATCGCTCGTGTGTGGAAGACTAATGCATCCAAGCACAGCACGACCAAGAGGGTCCAAGATTGATTGTTTGAATAGGCTGGTTGGGACGAACATCGACCTTCGCTTCTACAAGACCTGTGCGGTGTGTGTTGAGTTGGTGATTGGTTGTTGTTTTGGCTAGCGGATCATGAGATGGTAGTAGTTTGTTTGTGTGCCAATGGTTTGTTTGTGCGCATACGGATCTATGCAGATATGTGTGTGGTGAAGGGGGTGCGGGTGCAGGTGCGGGTTTCTGGGTGCAAAACTTCAGATGGTCATTCTTCATCGCTTTAGGGCGGATCAGGGCGAGGGCGGGTTTTGTTATAGTCCATCTTTCTAATCAGAGATGGTATTCCCATCCCTTGGTGGAGTGCGGCACCCCCACCGGAGTCAAAAATTTGTTCTACAGGGGCAGGTAGGGATCCTGTGAAATCCGCATCCGACCCCCACCCCATCGCCATCTTAAATCTATGGCACTTACCTTACTGTAAGCCATCGACAAGATGGTAAATTTTAGGCATCCCTATAGCCAACGTCAAACTTCTATTCTCATAGTAGAGAAGAGAAACAACCAATTATTGTTATACGTTCTTGTTGTTTAGCTTGCAAAGCATTTCTATTTTACTTGTCCACGGTCCAAACGAACAAGTATTGTCAAGGATTCCCATATTAGGAAGCCAGGATGTATATGTTTTGAAATTATGGAATGGGGTGTTCGATAAATTAGACTAGCTTGAAACGCTGAAGGTACTTTACCGTGGGTCATTGAATGGCCATTGCGGCTTCTCTTGACATTTGGGTTTCCTTTACAAACGAAAAAACTAACACTGTCAAGGTTTCATCTGCCTTGGATTGAAATTTCAATCGTTGGGAGGCTACCCAACCTCGAGGTTTTTAAATGACTAGATGATTGTTTTAAAGGATGGAGTTTCTGCAATTCAAGTACCTGAAATTAGAGTTGTCAAAAGGGCCGGGAGCCCTACGGGCTGGCCCGACCAGGCCCGTTTTTGGCCTTGGCTGGCCCGGCCCCCTCGATGAACAGTGATGACCCTTAAATATTGGGCAGCCCAGGCCAAGAAATACCAAATAAAAGCCCAGGCTAGGCCCGGCCAAAATAGAAGCCCGGATTTGGCCCTGAATTGGCCCGGATTTCAGGCCCAGTTTGTGGCCTTATTCTGGCCCGTTCTGGTAGGCCCCACCATTTTCAAATTCTGATTCCCCCTTTCCCCCCAACAGTTATATTCCCCATTATTTCCCTAAATTCTACTTTTACCCCCCCAACAGCAAAATAACAGCTAGTTTGGGGTGTATTTTGGTCTAACTTAATTTTTTCAACTCTTTTAAGGATTTTTACACTCTTACCCTTCCCAACAACTATAAACGGATAGTTTTTAAGGGTATTTTGGTCTTTTGTGAAGTTTCAAAAATCTATAAATTCACACCATTTCTTTCTAATTTTTCACACCAATCTTCTTATTCTCTCTTATATAAACATTCTATATTTCTACAAGCTTTGCTACTATTTTCCTCTCCAATTACTACTCTTGCTAATTAATACTCTTATTTACTAATTAGTACTCTTGCTAATTATTACTCTTGTTTACTAATTACTACTTTTGCTAAATTTTAATTACTAACTACTACTCTTATTAATTTGTTACTCTCTAATTCTTTTATCTAATAATTAGTAATTAGTGAATTTATATTTATTAATTACTATTACTAAACTCTTTTTAATTACTAACTCTCTCCAATTTCAAATTACCCTCAGTGATTCATTTGTTACTCTTTAATTCTTTTAATTGTTATTTCTAATTATTAATTACTGCTCTTATACTTGTGTATTTAGTCACTCTTACTAATTTTATTTTCTACTCTAGTAAAAAAGTTTAGCGTCAAATATGGCTGGATAACTAAAGAAACTGAAGCGTGGATCATCATCGTTATCACAAGCACCAGCAGCAGCACAAGCACCAGCACCACGGCCATCACAAACACCAATTCAAGCACCACCACAACCATTCATTCCTGGACGAATGAGTACAGGCTGTATGATAGATACCCAAGCCAATTAGGAGTTCAATCAAAACATTTCAGATCTTGAATACAAGCCTGATCAAGACCCCCACATTATAGTCAAGGACGCAGCTCAGTTGGCGAAGTTACTACTCCGTGGCATAATCTTAACCCTATGCCTGGTCATGATGAAGAAGGGCCGAGCAATGCCTTCGGTAATGAGGCCGAAGTCCAAAAGGGGAAAAAACCGAGGTTGGAATCATTTTGATGAAATTATGGTGGACGGCATATGAAAAGCTCGATGTAAATACTGTGCTAAATTATTTTCGTCTAGTAGTGGTAATGGACATCTTAACAAGCATTACTGTAACGACCCGGTCCACGGCCCCACCACAGGGCATTGCCTCCCTCAAAAGGGCTAGCCAAGTAGGTACTTATGAGTTCCTTGGCAAGGTCTTATAAGAGTCATCTCATACTATTCCACATCCGATGTGGGATATTACAATCTCCCCTCCTTATACCTTAGCGTCCTTGCTAAGGCTCAATCACACATAGCCCAGAATCTTCCTCTCTAACCAATGGGGGATATACCGGGCTCACCCTTCGTTGCCCCAACCATCCTCTTGATGTGGGATATACCCGGGCTTGCCTTCGTTTCCCCAACCATCGACAACCCGACTGGATATCACAGCCCGAGCTTTCAAGAGTCGGCTCTGATACCATTTGTAACGACCCGGTCCACGGCCCCACCACAGGGTATTGCCTCCCTCAAAAGGGCTAGCCAAGTAGGTACTTATGAGTTCCTTGGCAAGGTCTTATAAGAGTCATCTCATACTATTCCACATCCGATGTGGGATATTACAATTACCCTCAGTGTGCACCTTGACAAGGCCACATCGAACCTACCCAAACGCAGTTATCTTTTGACGGTAAGTTATTTGTTTATAATCAGCGAGAACAAAGAGACGGTCTCGCTGAATTTGTTATTCACGATGAACAAGCCTTTTCTTTTACCGATAATGCTAAGCACTCTATATATATGAACACATATTCAACCTTTGTACAAAAAGGTTCATAGAAACACAACTAGATCCGATGCACTCCGACAGTATAATGCTGCTAAAGCACGCCTGATCGATTATTTCGATAATTTTGACGGTAAAGTTAGTCTTACTTCTGATATTTGGCAATCTCCGTTTACTTTTGTTAGTTATACTTGTGTGACGGTCCATTGGATTGATGCAGATTGGATTATGCACAAGAGAATCATCGCTTTCGAGCTCTTTCCTTTTCCTCATGATGGAATGAACATTGCTACTATTATATTAAAAGCATGTACCACGTTTAAATTAAATGATAAGATTATGAGTATTAGTTTTGATAATGCTTCTAACAATACAGCTGCTGTTGATGCTTTAAAGGAGAGCCTCAAACCTGTACTTTCTGGTAAATTATTTCATGTTCGTTGTGTTTGTCATATAATTAATTTAATTGTTCAAGATGGTTTAGCTGCTGCAGGAGATATTCTTGTCAAAATGAGGGGTATGACAGCGTATGTTAATAGTTCGAGTCCGAGAACACAACAATTTAAAACGTTGTGTGTTGAATATAATATGCCTCGCAGGAGAGCAGTTACAGATGTGGTCCACAGGTGGAACTCTACATACCATATGCTTTTACACATTCTGGCATACAGAGAAGTCTATACGCATTTTCTACTAACCTTGTTCCCAGCCGGCTTGCCAACTCAAGAGGAATGGCAGATGGCCACATACCTAGCTGAATTTTTGGAGGTATTTTACACGTCTACCAATTTATTGTCTGGTACGTACTATCCCACCTCTCCTCTCGCTGTAATAGAAATTCTCAAGATGGCTACAATGTTAACAAAATGGAGATATATAGGACCCTTTAAGGAAATAGTAAAAGTGATGGATAAAAAGTTTAATAAATATTGGAGTGAACTGCCTGTTATTTTTGCTGTGGCTACTTGTTTAGATCCTAGGTTAAAGTTGCATGGCGTGAACGTCTCGATACAAGAGATATCGAAATTAATGTGCTACCCAGTAGAGGACACAACCGCACTCACAGCGAAAGTGAGCAAGACATTTGAGGAACTGTTCAACCTCTATCGTAATTCTGCTGACGTGCGCGGGCGAGCTTCATCATCGACTGCTGAGAGGTATTATGCGCCATACCTTAAGGGCTTTGAACATCTAGTAGCAAGACAACTACCAGGTGAAGGTACTTCTAATTCGGCAGGTTCGTCTACTTTTTTCTCTTTTAATGAGATTGGTGTATATTCAAATACTGATCATTATTCTGATTTATCAATGCAAGAACAGGTTAATTTTAATTTGTTAAATTTTTGGAAACAAAATCAAAACATGTATAAAACTTTATCCCAAATTGCACGGGATGTACTGCCAGTGCAAGCCTCCACGGTTGCTTCAGAGTCGGCATTTTCAGCGAGCGGGAGGGTTTTGGATGACAGGAGGAGTCGTCTTAACCCCGAGTCGCTCGAGCTATGTGTATGTTGGAAGGATTATCTTGATGCGAAATACCGCGAGCAAGATAAACCGATTGATGATAGGAAGAGCAGTGACTCGGATATTGAAGTACTTCCGGATGATTAGGTAATTTCTTTTTATTTTCCTTCTCTTAAGTTTTAAGAATAATATTTTTCACAAAATATAGTTTTTTTCATATATATATATATATATATAATAAATTTTTACAAGCAAGATAGATATTTTTCCGTATATATAAAAAAAAAGGTCCCAAGCCCGGATAAAAGGAGGAGGGCCTATAAACACATTTATCTTTAATTTAACTCTATACGGACATTAATAATTTACATACATTCATAAATTCTAGCCTCACTTACTTCTTATTTTCTGATAAACACAATATATTAATATCATAAGTTCTTTTACACTCACTCATAACCATCCTATATACATATGAGAGTCATATATATAGAATAATTTTATTTTGTATATGAGACAAAGTAGAGAAAAAAAATTGTTAGTCAAAAACTATACTTATTATTTAAGATCGTCTTGAGAATTAACATGTATCAATCTCAACCAATTAATTTGAAGTAAAATATCAAATAGTAGAAATAGTCTGTTTCAAAAAGTAATAAGTGTTAAGATTTTATTAATAAAGTTCACCAAGAAGAGTTTAAAAAGGTTTAACATATAATAAAAAATAAAATGAGAGATAAATAAATATGTATATACATATATATATATATATATATATGTATATGACTTATAATCTTTCTACATTAAAACTGTAACTTGTTTAAACATGTTTCTACACATTTTCATTACGAAAATGCCCTCTTGATATACTCCATATTGCATCCTATCCACCTGTTTTCAAACTCGATGCACCCTCACCACCGTTTATGCCACCTTCAATCGGGGCCATAAACAAACAGACGAAGAAAACTAACTAATGCTTCTCTTATTCCAACTGTAACACCCCGACATTTTTCGAAGTTATATAAAAAAATTTAGCAACAAATATATTATTCTTAGCGCCGATAAATTTTCTAACAACTTTTAGCGGAAAATTATATGTTTAGTGACTAGCGTGACCAAAATTTTATGGGTAAACTTTTAGCGACAAATAATGAAGCGGGATTATGGAACATTGCATTAAATCTTTTTTGTACGTTAATTTATTGTAAATAGTTATTTTAGTCCTTTCCGTAGTAACAGAAAAATTTGGGTATATTTGGAATAACTAACGAAACTTGAAGGGGGGGGGGGGGGGTTTGGTAGTTTGTCTTTTAGGGTTTTATATATATATTTGCATACACTAGAGCAGCCGTCCAACACCCACTTATACACGATCGGCTGAGAGAAAGAAAGACAGAAAGAGAGATAGGGAGAGGAAGAGGAAGAGGAAGGAGACGGACGAAGAATTTTCAGGCAAGGTTTTTCCGGCAATCGAATCTACTTTTTCGGTAAGTTTTCAGCCTTTTTTTTCTTGACTATTCATCGACTTATTTGATATAAAAAGGGGCGGTGATGGGTGTTAGCATCGATCTGAATGTGTGCGCATAAATGCTGTATGGGTATGTGGGTTTAGAAAGAGAATTAACTGTGAGATCATGCGGGTTGTATGTTTGAATTATGTGTGTGTTTTGGGAACTGCCGAGGGAGAAAGGCAGATTTTTCGACGAGCATTTCGGTATTTTCGGTAAGTTTTCTAGGCCTGGTTCCGCTCATAACTAGTTGATAGTTTATGAAATTAAAGGGAAGCTAAGGGATGCCGTGGGGTTGTGTGTTTATGGGTGTATATATATATATATATATATATATATATATATATATATATATATATATATATATATGTCTACAGTGGACATCGGTGTTGTGTACCCATGTGTGTTTATTTAGAGTTTGTGAATGCTAGTGGTGGAGTGTGTTTGTAGGTGAGTTTAGTGAGTGGTGTAGTGGGGATCTGTGGGTGTTGTGTAGAAAGTGTGTATATGGGTTTAGAGGTAGAGAGAGACTATGGGATATTACAGCAGGGATAGCGGCTGGGTGCAGTGGACAGAGAAGGACTATGATGTGAGGAGTGTTGTGTGAATGCATGAGGGTGTTGATGGTAGGGGTGAGAGAGAGAAGCTGCCATGATTGGACCTAGGTGACGTGAAGTGGGTATGGTGTGCGTCTTGTGGGTATGCATAGGCAGAGTGCTTTGGGAAGTGCTATGGTGTTTTGTAAATCAATGGGTGTAGGGAGATATCCATGCATGTTGTTGTGTATTTTAGTGTGTGAGCTGTGAGGTGCGTGGGATGGTATGTGCTGTGAATGGAATGTGTACAGGTTATGGAGTTTGTGTGTGAATGAAAGTAGTGAAAATGGGAGGTGGTGCAGCTGTGTAGTGGTGAGGTGCTGTGAGCATGTGTGAGTATAAATGGTGAGTTGTGAGCCTGTATAATGTGTTTTTACATATATATGTGTGTGTGTGTGTGTGTGTGTGTGTGTGTGAGAATGCAAGAGAGGAGAAGAAGGAAGAAGGGTGTAGTGTGGGTCTGTGTGTGTGATATGTGTTTGGGGTCAGTGTATATAACTGGAAGAAAGAGAGAGTTACAGCTGGGAAAGAAAGTTGGCAGTGTAAAATAGTGGGTAATTTGGGTTAGTGTTGGGATCGATACGTGCATAGACTAGCGTACACTTATCGTTAGCATGTGAACATTTACAGTATAATACGTTAGACCATATTAGAATTCTTGGCAAAGTTTTATCATTTTCTGAGATTGTATGAATTTTTAGTATTTTCTGAAATTTCATATTTGGAAAATTCTTCTGGAGCCTTTAAACCCTAAAAATGCTCTGGGGAAAATTATGGTAGTGTTTATATAGTATAATAAAGACTAAGTAAAAATTTGATGATTTTTGGAGTCGATTTGTTATCATTTTCAGTATAGCATTGAATTTAGCAAAACTAAAAATAAAGAAATAGTTTTTATGTCTTTTAAATTATCATTTCAATTTCTATAATTTTCATATATATTTTAAAGTTCTTATAAAAATTATAGGCTTGTTTTGTAGCTGGAAGTAATTATGGAAATTATTGGGTTTTTATTGTATTTAAACAAATTATTTTAATTCGAAAATATTCAAAATTTCAGAAAATTCATATTTTGACTCTTATTAATGTTTTCAGCTATAAAAGTATTTTATTGAAATTTATTATAAAATTTGGAATATAGTTACGCGTTAAGTAGCGTACAAGATTTCCGGTTAGCTACGCCGGTCGTATGTGGAATGCGTTTTGAGTCGCATGATTTCGGGATTAGAAGTAAGCATGTGGTGGGTAGTCGATATTAGGGTTTCTATCATATTAGATATAAATTGTGTTCTAACAATTAAATTATAAATTTAGGTTGATTCAGAAAATACTGATTGAGGTTGGTAGCATCGCTTAGCTTGGACAGAGGTAAGGGATTCTATCCGAACCCAATTTTCATTATTCTATTTTCAAATGCTTATAACAACAGTTTTACAAACTAGTTCGAATGTTGATTTTTTTTATTGATTGATATAAAAAAAATGTGTTTTTCAATTGCCCATGAAACCCTAAATTGAGCCTTATAGCGATTGTTTGGAATTCTGTTTTATCTCATCTTGGAATCCATTGTTCATTTGATATGTTTATTGATTGCTCATCGTAAAGCATTTTTAAATTCTATTTATTACTTCTCAATGTTGACATGAGTTAGTAAGTTGGGAGTCATAAGGATGGTCTGTATTGTTGGCGTTATAAGGATGGTCTGTTAGATGGGTTTAACTAGTACCTAGATGGACTAGTCAGTGTACATATGCATATGTAAGTGTATCGAGCACTGCCGGGGTGGCTTTGCTTCTGTACTGCTCATGTTCAATGTTTCCTGTTTATGTTTTATTACATTTGAACTGTTTTGAATAGTATCCATTCATGCTTTATTATATCCGAAGTGTTTCAAATGATTATTATTTAAGGGATTGAGTTGAATACTCATCTCTATGTCTATATCGTATTGTAGTGATTTCATCGAAAGCAAAATCCCTCGAAAAGTTGTTATTGGACTTGAATGTAAAATCGTTCGTTTTGTTCATCTTTGTCTAAGTGTTGTATTTCATTGAAATTACTCTTCAAAAGTTTTATATGAAAAATCGTCCGAATCGTTTTGTTATTTTTAAATCTTTGTGCGACCTTACTGGGCTCTCAAAAGCTCACTCCCCTTTGACTTCCTTTCCGCAGGTGACCGCCAGCAATAGGTTACCTGAATAGGGATTAGAGCCGAGGAAGCAAAAGCGAAGGAATTAGATTTTGGTATTCATCATTAGAACCCCTGTGTGGGTAAACATTAAAGTTTAAATTTTTATAAGACCTAGTTTGATACTTCAAATGGTCTACTAAGATTTAAATTTTATGGTTTAGTTGCTCTGACAATTGTGGTATTTTGAGGTAAAGGATATTATTGTCTTAATGAACTGATCGAGTCAGTGTTTAACGTTCCGGAAATTCCGAGATGTTACAGTTAGTATCAGAGCTTAGGTATTACGATTCTGTAGACTCGAACCTAGGTGAACAAATGATCGAGCGTAGGTTTATTATTAATAGACTTTAGAAACTTGTGAGAGGAAGCCTAGATTTCGATATTAACGTTAGGGAAAGATTTAATGATTTAGTGGACCGTAATAGTGGCTAAATGTGTGAGATCGTTTTGATGGAGATGTATCCGATAATATATATATTATTAGAAATTTTAAACTTGTATAGTCATTTATAAAAGGTGTTTGTAGACTCTGATAAAAAGTTTATTTGTTATAGCATGGCACGCACTCGTAGAGCTAGAACCAGGGGTCGCAGAACAAGCCAGGGGCCGGGGAGGTCGCACTGGGGGTCGTAGTGGAGATTAGGAGACCCCAATTGGGGAAGTACCCCATGTTGAGCAACAAGAGCAAAACCCAGAACCCATGGTTGCGGCGTTGAATACCATGAATCAGATTCTGCCATTCATGGCCCAACATTTGGTTAATCAGCAGCAAGGTATACAAAATCCCATTCAGCCGCAACCACAACCTCAGGAGGGAAGTACCCTAAGTGAATTTAACAAGCAGAATGCTTCGATTTTTAGTGGATCAGTGGACCCTATGGAGGCAGAGGCTTGGATTGCGGAGATGGAGAAGGTCTTTAGAGCCATACGATGTACCGAGAAACATAAGTTAGAATTTACGGTGTATAAGCTGAGGGGTGAGGCCGATCAGTGGTGGAAGATGGTAGAGAGTGGTATGACTCCTCAACAGAAGACTGAGCTGACTTGGGAACGATTTAAGGAACTGTTTGACAATAGGTACTTTTCTGTGAGCTATCATGAGCAAATGTTGAGGGAATTTGCCAATGTGACACAAGCAGATCAGGAGACAGTGGATGAATTTGAGGTGCGGTTCTCACGTCTGGCGAGGTTTGCAACTAGGATGTTACCTACTGAAGCGGATAGATGTCGAAAGTTCGAATGGGGACTTAAGCCAAGACTGAGAGATGGGGTGATTTCTGCACGTTTATCGAGCTACGTAGAGTGTGTTGATTTGGCACGTGCATTGGAACATTCCACGTCGGACAATAAGAGAAGAATTGAACAACGACAAGTTGGTCAAAAGCGAGATAGAGAAGATAGTAGAACTTCAGAAACAGGCAAGCGTCAACAATTCTCTTCTATAGCACAACAGAGTGCTCAGAATCAGTAGATGGGACAGACACAGGGAATTAGATCAGGGCAGAGTGCTAGATTTAGTAGAGCACAGATCGCAGGAGCTAGATCAGTTCAGAGTGCTAGGTCAGGTCTTTCAACAGTTCTATGTCCTACATGTGAAAGGAATCATGGGGATAAACCATGTTACAGACTTACTGGAGGATGTTTCAAATGTGGTAGTGTGGGACATCAAGTTTGAAATTGTTCTTTAGTATGGGAGAACCAATCAGCCCCCAGCTTCGCACCTACAGCTAATTTAGCTATGAGTAGTGCATCTCGTCCAGGAGCAGGTCAGAGTCAGCAGGGACAGAAGCCTAGTACATCGGCCAGACTTTTTGCTACGTCGGCTCAGGATGCTACGACGTCCAATGATGTGGTGCCAGGTACACTCTCGGATAAAATTATTTAGGTGTTCGTATACTATTTGACTTTGAGGTATCATATGTTAAGTTACAATCTGACTCATATATTATGGTCGAATACTTGAAGTTGTGAGATTGCTAAGTTGAATTTAATGTTCTTGACGAATATTTTTGAGGTTATGTGAAAATTTTTGTGACATCTTCGCTTGAGAGTTACCTAGTGAAAGAGTAGTGTTTCGATATCATAAGTACGTGAAATTTCGAGGACGAAATTTTTATAAGTGGGGAAGAATGTAACACCCCGACATTTTTCGAAGTTATTTAAAAAAATTTAGCAACAAATATATTATTCTTAGCGCCGATAAATTTTCTAACAACTTTTAGCGGCAAATTAAATGTTTAGTGACTAGCGTGACCAAAATTTTATGGATAAACTTTTAGCGACAAATAGTGAAGCGAGATTATGGAACATTGCGTTAAATCTTTTTAGTACGTTAATTTATTGTAAATAGTTATTTTAGTCCTTTCCGTCGTAACAGAAAATTTTGGGTATATTTGGAATAACTAACGAAACTTGAAGGGGGGGGGGGGGGTTTGGTAGTTTGTCTTTTAGGGTTTTATATATATATTTGCATACACTAGAGCAGCCGTCCAACACCCACTTATACACGATCGGCTGAGAGAAAGAAAGACAGAAAGAGAGATAGGGAGAGGAAGAGGAAGGAGACGGAGGAAGAATTTTCAGGCAAGGTTTTTCCGGTGATCGAATCTACTTTTTCGGTAAGTTTTCAGCCTTTTTTTTCTTGACTATTCATCGACTTATGTGATATAAAAAGGGCGGTGATGGGTGTTAGCATCGATCTGAATGTGTACGCATAAATGCTGTGTGGGTATGTGGGTTTAGAAAGAGCATTAACTGTGAGATCATGCGGGTTGTATGTTTGAATTATGTGTGTGTTTTGGGAACTGCCGAGGGAGAAAGGCAGATTTTTCAACTAGCATTTCGGTATTTCCGGTAAGTTTTCTAGGCCCGGTTCCGCTCATAACTAGTTGATAGTTTATGAAATTAAAGGGAAGCTAAGGGATGCCGTGGGGTTGTGTGTTTACTGGTGTGTATATATATATATATATATATATATATATATATATATATATATATATATATGTATACAATGGACATCGGTGTTGTGTACCCATGTGTGTTTATTTAGAGTTTGTGAATGCTAGTGGTGGCGTGTGTTTGTAGGTGAGTTTAGTGAGTGGTGTAGTGGGGATCTGTGGGTGTTGTGTAGAAAGTGTGTGTATGGGTTTAGAGGTAGAGAGAGACTATGGGATATTACAGTAGGGATAGCGGCTGGGTGCAGCGGACAGAGAAGGACTATGATGTGAGGAGTGTTGTGTGAATGCGTGAAGGTGTTGATGGTAGGGGTGAGAGAGAGAAGCTGCCATGGTTTGACCTAGGTGACGTGAAGCGGGTATGGTGTGCGTCTTGTGGGTATGCATAGGCAGAGTGCTTTGGGAAGTGCTATGGTGTTTTGTAAATCAATGGGTGTAGGGAGATATCCATGCATGTTGTTGTGTATTTTAGTGTGTGAGCTGTGAGGTGCGTGGGATGGTATGTGCTGTGAATGGAGTGTGTACAGGTTATGGAGTTTGTGTGTGAATGAAAGTAGTGAAAATGGGAGGTGGTGCAGCTGTGTAGTGGTGAGGTGCTGTGAGTATAAATGGTGAGTTGTGACCCTGTATAATGTGTTTACATATGTGTGTGTGTGTGTGTGTGTGTGTGTGAGCATGCAAGAAAGGAGAAGAAGGAAGAAGGGTGTAGTGTGGGTCTGTGTGTGTGATATGTGTTTTGGGGTCAGTGTATATAATTGGAAGAAAGAGAGAGTTACAGCTGGGAAAGAAAGGTGGCAGTGTAAAATAGTGGGTAATTTGGGTTAGTGTTGGGATCGATACGTGCATAGACTAGCGTACACTTATCGTTAGTATGTGAAAATTTACAGTATAGTACTTCAGACCATATTAGAATTCTTGGCAAAGTTTTATAATTTTCTGAGATTGTATGAATTTTTAGTATTTTCTGAAATTTCAGATTTGGAAAATTCTTCTGGAGCCCTTAAACCCTAAAAATGTTCTGGCAAAAATTATGGTAGTGTTTATATAGTATAATAAAGACTGAGTAAAAATTTGATGATTTTTGGAGTCGATTTGTTATCATTTTCAGTATCGCATTGAATTTAGCAAAATGAAAAATAAAGAAATAGTTTGTATGTCTTTTAAATTCCCATTTCAATTTCTATAATTTTCATATATATTTTAAAGTTCTTATAAAAATTATGGGACTTGTTTTGCAGCTGGAAGTAATTATGGAAATTATTGGATTTTTATTGTATTTAAACAAATTATTTTAATTCGAAAATATTCAAAATTTCAGAAAATTCATATTTTGACTCTTATTAATGTTTTCAGCTATAAAGGTATTTTATTGAAATTTATTATAAAATTTGGAATATAGTTACGCGTTAAGTAGAGTACAGGATTTCCGGTTAGCTACGCTGGTCGTATGTGGAATGCGTTTCGAGTCGCGTGATTTCGGGATTAGAAGTAAGCACGTGGTGGGTAGTCGATATTAGGGTTTCTAGCATATTAGACATAAATTGTGTTCTAACAATTAAATTATAAATTTAGGTTGATTCAGAAATACTGATTGAGGTTGGTAGCATTGCTTAGCTTGGACCGAGTAAGGGATTTTATCCGAACCCTGTTTTCATTATTCTATTTTCAAATGCTTATAACAACAGTTTTACAAACTAGTTTGAATGTTGATTTTTTTTATTGATTGATATAAAAAAATGTATTTTTCAATTGCCCATGAAACCCTAAATTGAGTCTTATAGCGATTGTTTCGAATTTTGTTTTATCTCATCTTGGAATTCATTGTTCATTTGATATGTTTATTGATTGCTCATCGTAAAGCATTTTTAAATTCTATTTATTACTTCTCAATATTGACATGAGTTAGTAACTTGGGAGCCATAAAGATGGTCTGTATTGTTGGCGTTATAAGGATGGTCTGTTGGATGGGTTTAACTAGTACCTAGATGGACTAGTCAGTGTTCATATGCATATGTAAGTGTATCGAGCACTGCCGGGGTGGCTTTGCTTCTGTACTGCTCATGTTCAATGTTTCCTGTTTATGTTTTATTACACTTGAACTGTTTTGAATAGTATCCATTCATGCTTTATTATATCCGAAGTGTTTCAAATGATTATTATTTAAGGGATTGAGTTGAATACTCATCTCTATGTCTATATCGTATTGTAGTGATTTCATCGAAAGCAAAATCCCTCAAAAAGTTGTTATTGGACTTGAATGTAAAATCGTTCGTTTTGTTCATCTTTGTCTAAGTGCTGTATTTCATTAAAATTACTCTTCAAAAGTTTTATATGAAAAATCGTCCGAATCGTTTTGTTATTTTTAAATCTTTGTGCGACCTTACTGGGCTCTCAAAAGCTCACTCCCCTTTGACTTCCTTTCTGCAGGTGACCGCCAGCAATAGGTTACCTGAATAGGGATTAGAGCCGAGGAAGCAAAAGCGAAGGAATTAGATTTTGGTATTCATCATTAAAACCCCTGTGTGGGTAAACATTAAAGTTTAAATTTTTATAAGACCTAGTTTGATACTTCAAATGGTCTACTAAGATTTAAATTTTATGGTTTAGTTGCTCTGACAATTGTGGTATTTTGAGGTAGAGGATATTATTGTTCTTAATGAACTGATCGAGTCAGTGTCTAACGTTCCGGAAATTCCGAGATGTTACACCAACCGACCTCCCTCTTCACAGACACTCACACTCCTGTATTGCCTCACGAAGGATATGCCAAGAACTAGACCGTTAAAGGGCAAATTTCACATCAAACCTTTCCTACTTTCTGGAATTCAATTAAAATTGCGTGCAAGACTTTCTTCTGTAGGTCAGTTCCAAAATTTGAAAGACATGATTAAGAGAAACCCCATCCTCCCTTCTGATTATTTTGCGCATAGATCATGTTCTTTCGTGTCATGTTTACCCTTACGCATTGGATCTATCTATCGCAGATGCTATTGATTCCTTTATAACCACCATAAGTCCCTCAAGCACAGCCAAAGATGATGATTCGCATGGGTGACGAACTTGAAATCCGCACATACTTTCCTGCGCATTTCTCGAGTTGTCATCTGTATTGAAACAATTCCCGGTTCGACTGCCTTTTGAGATTAACTGCATTCAATGCCCTTGGATAGATAACATCACCCGATCCCATTATGGCCCCTTTCCCACCAAATTTTCCTATTGTCATCGTCTAGGTGTGTTCTTTTATATTTGCGGTCGGTGGTCAAACACACGCATACATGCATGTAAGACTTCTCATGTATATTTGAATATGTAATTTGGTCTTCTGTTTTTTTGATTTTGATGCTTTTGATTTTGTGTTCAAATGTCAAATTATCTTAACTTCTTAAACTCAATGCTAAATCACTTACTACTTTTATCCTTAATTTTGAGATCTGCCACATGCGATGGATCCCGGCACACTGGTCTGCTTTCCATCAGCATAATCGAAGGTTTAGCATGCGCTTGCTGGCGACAACTTCCGATACTATCATAGTTATTCAATTTTTTTGCAACAGAATAGTAGGTTGGTGTTAATTATTTTTCCTCAGGGTATATTACATTAAGTGCACACCACATGCTTGACCATTTTCCTAAATGATCTTTCTCTGCTGTATTTAGTACGAGTATTGTTCCCTATAGCCAGAAAGCATCCAAAATTTTCACTCGGGTTAAGATAATTGCATGTTTCTTTTCTTTTAATCTCTTTTACTTCTTTGGAATAAGAAATCCCTTTAGTTACCTCTCAAATGGTTGAACAATTGTGGACCGTTCTTACTCAAGACTTGAAGGAAACAATTGCAATTTGGCTGTTCTTACGAGCATATGTTTTTTTAGTATGACGCCAGACGCAACTTCCTCAATTACAGCTTATGTTAGCCTCATTTTAAATTAGAGACATATTGGGGTCTTTTGTTGCTTGTTGATGTAAATATTACAAAGTGAGACATATGTGCCACGTCTAATGGAAAATTTAATTATTATTAAAGGCACTACTTTTCTCCTAATTGTTAATTCATAGTACTTTAGATCAGATTGGAAATCATCAATACATCACAAAATGTATGGTTGTTAAGAACAAATGCCAAAAAGCCATGAGTTTATTACCCAACTTATATCGTACTCTCATTGTTATAGAGATGTGATGCTAATAGAAAGAATATAACCATGAGAGATATAAGAAGGGAAGAAATGAAAAAGAAAGGGACACATTTATGTTTTGAATACTTAGTCATAAACTAAAACAAGTACATAGAAAAGTAATGAGGTATAAAGTTAGCATAAAGATAAAAGTAAGGCATGTTATCATTTGGAATAAGGTTCTGTAGGTGGAGCGTTGTCATAGTTGATCTAACTCAAGCTTTGCTAGAGTCGATTTGCTCATGTTTAGCTGGTTTCATTGAGTTCACATTTTAAAAAAAATTGATCATGTGTCTAATATATGTAGGGAGCGACGATGATCATAAGAAAGAAACAACTAAGTAAAATGAGAGAAAGCCTCTTGGCGTTCATCCTACTATCTCTACGCCGTACAATGGTAGCAGACTCATTATTAGCCTTAAAGAAAAGGACAAAGAGGGGTTACATAGATATAAACTGGATGAGAAAAATTCGAACAAAAGATCCCAAAGCGTGTATATCTTATCATTCCTTCCGACTCACAAACTTTAGTTACTTTTAAGGTACTTCTTTTAGGTATTTGTTTTATTCATGTTGTCATTACATGATACTTCTTTTAGATATTCGTTGTATTCATGTTGTCATTACATACTATATAATTATCAAATGGCAAGTAAATTAGAAAATAGTGTATGGAAGGGAATTCTAGGTGCATGCCATGTATCTAATCCTTGAAAAGAAGATTTTTTTGCAGCAGAGAACCATTACATGTTGGGATGCTACCAAACTAAGTTAAATGACACATAGTAGTTTTAGGAAAGACCTGTGAAAATGTGTCTTTAGCTGAAATTTTTTAACACCATGTGGAGTTATATATCATAAGTCAATAGTATAAACAATAAAGGAAAGAAAAGGAATGCACTATCTGAAAGGGAATTTATTTTCTTAACCATAATTGACGCCAAAGTGATATTCATTACAGTTTTAATCTTTTCATCAGTTACTTTAAGATACAGATTTTTTTGGTTAGTTCATTAACTGTTACTTAAAATTTCTTTTACATCAGTTCTACTTAGTCATATCATTGAGTGAATGGTTAATAAATATGTGCATATATATACATATGCATATATAATGAAGCATTAAATGTAAGTTCATGCCATGTAACACTTAGAAAGCGAGCTTATGAATTTTGTGCCTTTTTTGCTTATTTTTTCCATAACTATTGTTCAACATTATGGCATCACTACGACTATAGGATGCTGAGTTCATTGGATGATACTTTGCTACATGATCATTTTCCTCATTCAAAACTTGTATCTGCATCTGTATACGCATATGTGGGTGCAACTACATGGATGCTGTATTTGAACCAAGGTGATATGCATATTTCTTGTGCAATTGAAGACAGTGGCTGGTCTTCATGGGGGATTTGGTAGTTATGACTCTGAGATAGGTGACAGTAGGATGACCAAATCTATAGGTCATATAGTTAGCTGAATGATGCTTTTGATGTACAGGAGATTACGACATTAGGTGTTTTGGTGGAGGTGGTTATATTTTGTTAAAGTCAATCACTAAGATTCGAGAGAGCTCTCCAAGAAACTATAGTTCATAAATGATATGTAAAGAAATGATAATGATGTAGTAAGAAAGTAGAAACCTTTGACTTCCTGTTATGGTGAAATAGAATGAAGCCATTGAGTTACTACTGTTAAGAGTATTCTATGTGATATACATGCATAAACTCTTTTGAGTTTCCTTAGAGATGGATTTTAAATGTTCAGAGATTAAGAGAATTAATTGAAGAGCCAGTGAGGTGTTAGAGTATCACTCAACTGTAATTAGAGTTTGTCCTTAAGCTATTCTGTTTATGAATTTCTTTTTTGGCGGGTAAACAAAAGAGTATGTACCGACATAATGTCAAGCTCGCTGGAGATATCTTCAGCCAAGGACAAAAAGGTGATATGTCCCCTTTTGAATTCTCTTGCTTCCTATTTAAAAGAATATACACTTCATATTTATAGTGTTCCTCTTTTGAGATGTGTTTGCTAGGTTAAGGCATAACAACAATCGCAAGCTTTTTCCAAGGTGATAGTAACGGCGGGGTTGAGGCTTAAGGTGAGTGACTGAGTTTAGGTATGGTGCTCTTGAAAACAGTGGTTGCTCTTATGTGGGGGTTAAGGCAGTGAAAATTCTGATATATGTGATTGTAGTGTGAGCCAATCGGTATGCATATGGCTGTTGTACCACATCAAACATTTGGCTTGGGGAGGTAATATATAACCGAACTAAATCTAAGAGCTACAAGAAATGTAAATATATTAGTAAGAAAGGGTAATTTAAACACGCATAAGGATGAAGTGGAAGTAAAAAGTATCGAGTCTCTTTTGTAGTGAAGTAGAAAAAATTATTCAGCCCCTAAGGATAATTGTATGCATAATTACTTTTGAATGGTCTTAGAGATGGGTTTTCATCGATTCTACTAATTACGATGACATCCTTGACACTTTGGTTAAGAGAACCCTTAAAGTTTAATTAGCGGATTTCAACAGTTCCACACCTTTTTTGGTAGATGAACTTTTTGTTTGATGGACCTTACAGTGTATATCCAAGAAGAAACAAAAGCTGCTTTATCCATAAGTACTTCTGGTGGATTCATGCAGTTGCTCTGGGCCATCCTCATTTGCAAATGCTAGAATTTAAATTCGTAGATTGTCATCGATACCTTGTGCAGAGTTTTTTTGTAGGATTTGAAAAGAAAAGATGTAGTCTAAATTGATGCCCATTATGCTCTTCCACATATCCCCATCGTTGTTAATGTACATAACGCTAACTTTTGGTGACAAACATATGAGGGTACAAATGTAGTTATTGCTTCTGATTAAATATTATTTGGAAACTGTCTTTGGTCAGTACAATTTCTTACTTTAAAACTATGTTTGATAGAGAAATGAATCTTTGAATACTGGTGGATGAAAATAGTGGATAATTAGGTGTTACAAGTATCGTTTAGTCATGTTTTCATGTACATAAAGGATAACAAGGTTTTCAAAAGTATCGTGTGGTCAATGTTACTTTCGAGGCTCGCCTATATGGTATGGAGAAGTGAATTCTGAATACGATGGGTGTTGGAAGTACCATCATGTTCACTTGAAAGTGAATTGGGTACCATCTACGAATGAAGAACCAAACACCTGGATCTCGGACTTCTCTGTATAGCAACTTATTTTAATGAGTTTTCTATCAATCACCAATATTTGTCCCTATCAATCACCAATATTTCTTTAAGTTGCCATTTTGAGACAAGTTTTCTATTTGATAAATTGCTTACAAATTACTTCAAAAACCATCCACGTGCATTGACCACTAGTGAAATAAAAGGATAAAGATTAGGTTCGTTAAATTGTGAATATTGGACATGCTTAGAGTATATGAAAGAAGAAATTTAAAATTGAGAGATGTAAATGAGAGAGAGAGAGAGAGCAATTTGCTTATATAATAACAAGAATCTTAGTCATAGTACTACATTACAATTTGCTTAAATAATAACAAGAAATTACCGTATTCAAGCCTTTACTTTGAATAACAAGAAAATGCAAACAAAAAAAAATAGGGCACGGGCCCGGCCCTAGATATTGGGCCTAGGGCCAGGGCTTGGACTGGGCCCAGATTTCCCCTCCATCTGGCCCGGCCCGGTTTGCAGCCCGACCCGGCCCGGTTTCGCTGTAGGCCCTATGGGACCGGGCTGGGCCGGCCCAAGCCCGACCCATTAACACCTCTACCTGAAATTCCAGGACTTGGTTATTGAAGAATGGATTGCTTCTAGCAGTCACTTTCTAAACCATAAGCAACAAGTGCTGGTGCAGTACAAAAAACCGAAGGAGATTCTTAGTGATTTGAGGCACATCTCTACAATCGAGATGCCGATCAGAATGGTTCCTTTTGCAAAACAATTAAGAGCCTGTTTGGGATTGTAAATCTCCACTACCAAGCTTCACTCTGATGTTACATAGATCGGTGCACCGCCAGACTTGTTGCTCTTGGTGATCGACAAGAATACAACTATGTGAATACATTTGCACCTGTAGCAAAGATGACTGGTGTATGCTCCTCTTCTTGACTACTTTCTAGAGTCGGCCATTGCTGCAAATGGACGTGAAGAATGTTCTTCTTCATGGAAACCTCTCAGAGACCGTATGCCTTCCACCAAGTCTTGACAATGTTCCCTGTTTCTCAATTGAGACACTCTATGTCACCTCAAGCAGGCTCCTCGTGCATGTGTCAAAAAGTTTTCTTCCATTGTTGTGGCGACACAATTTCATTTGCCAATGTTGATTAGGCAGTTTGCCCTGATTGTCGTCGCTCCACAGCTAATTAACGTATGTTTCTTGACTAATATCTTATTTCTAGGAGGTGTAAGAAGCAGGAACATGTTTCAAAATACTAAAGCTAAATATGGTTGTATGTCTTCAGCCTGCTCTGAGATTTTGTGGCGGCATCACTAGCTTTCCGAACTTGGGTTATGGTTGTATGTCTGTTCATACCCTATTCTGGTCGCACCCCAGGACCCGCTAAGGGACCCACTTTGCACGACACATCACCCAGTCAGCGGTCAACTTTTCAACGCTCGAGGGCCGGTCAAAGCAACGCATGCTCAAGTCACGTGAACCATTCGTGAAGCGACTTCGGCGTGCCTTCCACCCTTGGGGGTCGGCCACCCTCGGGGGTCGGCCACCCCAAGGGTCGGCCTCCCTCTGGGTTCGGCCACCCCAAGGGTCGGCCTCCCTTGGGGGTCGGCCACCCCAAGGGGTCGGCCTCCCTCTGGGTTCGGCCACCCTAAGGGGTCGGCCTCCCTCGGGGGTCGGCCACCCCAAGGGTCGGCCTCCCTTGGGGGTCGGCCACCCTTGGGGGTCGGCCACCCCAAGGGGTCGGCCAACCTTTGGGGGTCGGCCACCTGCCTTGAATACCGACGCCGTCACCTTTGACCGTGCTCCGTAATCACAACAACCGTCGCTCGCGGCCCCGCTCCGCCATAGTCACGACGACCGTCGCTCTCGGCCGTGCTCCGTCGTCGCGATGACCGTCGCTCGTAGTCACGACGACCGTCGCTCGCGGCCGCGCTCCGCCATAGTCACGACGACCGTCGCTCTCGGCCGTGCTCCTTCGTCGCGATGACCGTCGCTCGTAGTCTCGATGACCGTCACTTGTGGCCGCTCTGTCGCCATGACAACCGTCGCTCACGGTCGCGCGCCATCCACGCAACGACCCTCGTCGCTCGGAGATCACTCTGCGACCCTCGTCGCCCGCACTCAACCGCGCCCCATGCGCTGCAATCATGTTATATGCTCACGGGATAGGCTACTCCTCCAGGACACTATCTCCGCCAGGGTGCCTGCGTGACTGGCCTACGTGCTCTGGCACTGGGGGCTCGCGTCGGCACCCCTAAGGACTATGACCCCCGGGTCACTCCGAGATGGGAGCAGGTCTTCGGAAGGGCATCTTGCCTAGTCCACCTGGCAGCTGGGCGTCGGGTCTTCCCCACCGCTGCCAGGACCTGTGGGATTCAGTAAGGGCTTGGACTGGAGGCTGGGGCAACGGGCTACTCTGACCATGCTACCGCGGCATGATCAGTCTCCTCAGACAGGCAGAGAGATGTTGCAAGGGCAGGGCAGCACGAACTTAGGAACCGGCAGTCCAACGAAGGGTCAGTGCGTTGGCCCCCTGGTGACGTGTCGTTCCCAGGGGGCGACACATGTCAACTTATGACACATGCACATTTTTGCCTATAAATAGTGGACTTTGGAGCTTTTTCAAGGATCTTTTTCTCATTTGGACTTTTCACTTTCTCTCTCTAAAAGAAACATTCTCTCTGGAATTCTAGTGAGAGAAATATACTTGAACTCCCGTCTACGGACCCTGGACGCCATACCCTCATCACGGACTGTAGACTGTCGGTCCTGTTCATCGTCACCCTGCCTGCGCAGCACTGCCAGCCCTCACGACCTGTCTGGGGAGCCTTGTCCTCGGCCCTTGCGCCGTCCTTGCTGTCTCCCACGTTGCCTACCTGGAAGCCAACTCAGACCGCATCCTTTGTGGCACCTCCACGTATCATCGAACCATTTTCGGCACCATCATTTTGGCGACTCCGCTGGGGAGGTGAGCATCGTATTGCGGTTTGCATACCTTCCGGACTTAGGCATTATGCCTGTGCAACGGAGAGCTACTAGGGCAACCAGCCAAGGACCCAACCCCGCCATGCAAGAACACCACCTCGGTGATCAGGAAGAGACTAGCGCCACGCGGCTCCGAGACCAGCTGCCGACCACTACCCCCGACGTACAAGTGCTCGTAAATGCAGCCATCCAGCAACTCACTCCAACCATCACCACTCTGCAAGATTCACAGACCACTCTACTAGCCGCCATTATGGAGATGCAAAAATCCATACAAGCCCTGTCCTCACAGCAGGCCGCTCCATCAATCCAGCCTTCAGGACCGGGGCCAGCTTTTGACATCGCCCCGGCCCCAGTGTCGCGACTACCGCCGCCTTGGACATCTAGACCCTTGGCGGTAGGGCTCGCAACACCGTCGCTGCCGGTAGCCGACATATCTCCTTCTGCAGTGCCGCCCCGCAAGCTACACACGGATCTCGGGCCAGTCTTGCAGCAGATTCCCCCCGCTGTCACACCATCTCATCTGACGCCGGCAAGAAGCTCCTCCGAAACGCATGACTCCATCGAGATGGAACCTAATCCCTATCCAGTTGAGCAACACCAAACCCCCGGCCAAGTGATGGGCATGTCTCGCCAACCCACACTTGCCCCTGCACAGCTGCCCCTGCCAGCACCTGCACCATACCAACCCTCCCATGTCCCCGTTCATCAAGCCGTGCCATCTGGGGGCTCGGGGGCTCGCGACGCACCAGGCGGTCATCACCCCTTGACCGGCAATGAGGCACCATCCTCCAACTATGTCACTCAGTCAGATTTGGAGGCCCTTGTCCGTCGCCTGTCGAGGAATTCCGAGCCGGACTCCTCAACCCGTCTAACCGGACACGCCCCGTACGCCAATGATATCGCCATCGCACCCTACCCCATCAAGTACAAGCAACCAAACTTTGTGCTCTTCAACGGACGTGAGGGAAACGCCCGTGAACATCTAACAAGGTTTGCAGGCTCCTTGGAGCAGTATGGTACAGGAAGCAGCTTGAAGTTGAGAGAATTCCACAAGTCCCTTACGGGCTTGGCTTACACTTGGTATCACCAGATCCCCGCAGGGACCGTCCACACCTGGGGCGACATGGTCCAGCTGTTCTTAGACAAATTTCATTACGAGACCGAGCGCGTGACTATCGTTGATATTGCTGGCATTCGCCAGAACCAGGGGGAAGACTTGAATAAATATGTGCATCGTTTTCATCTTAAGTGCCTTGAGTGCACAGATTTCAGCAAAGACGAAACGTTGGTTCCCATATGCATCAAAAATATGATTGACGTCTACCGAGTGCATATCGAGAACCTACAGTTAAGGTCATGGGGACACCTCAAGGAGGCAGCCCGACGAACTTACGAGACAGTTGGTCCTGTCAAGTCATGGAAGCCTCGACCGCAAAGTACGCTGTTGGCCTCAGCAGATGCACCTATCACTCAACGTAGCAACGACAACAACAACTATGCAGGCTTCAAGCGTCAGCTTCCAGATGTGAACCAAGGCTCCGACAAGCGAAGGCAACAAAGACCCGCACCTAACTATCCCTGTGACCTGAATACAGTGAAGGAACTCTTGGCCGAATGGGTGGCGCATGACAAAAATTTCCAACTGCCACCAATGCGGACCAATATCACAGACGAAGAAAAGGCCAGGCCCACCTACTGTCCTTTCCATCGAGCCCTTGGCCATCCGCTCAAAGATTGCAATGCACTGCGAACCATCTTTGCAAGGAAGGTAGCGTCGGGCGACCTGCAGCTACGGAAAAATAACGATGTGCGCAAAGATCCCTACCCACCGCATCGCAACAGTAGGGAGCACCAGGCCCTTATGGCTGTCACTGACCATGTCGAGCCTGTAATCCACGAAGCCCCGGCAGAGCCCACACTGACCCTCGTGCCTCCTCCAGCTAAGCAGTCGATGCCTCCCCTTCGACAGATGACGAAGATCAAAAGTTTTTTTGATGAAATGGGGTTTTCACCCGCCGCCCGGACTTACCTTTCCAATTGCCTGCTCGAGGTCACCACCGGCCTCGGTTCCGAATGCTTCGCCGCCCAGGCTGAATTACGTCACATCCCCTCTACGGCCTTAGTCTTCTCGGATGAAGACTCGCCGCCGGTCGAGCATCACAATCGGCCGCTGTTTTTAGAGTGTACTGTTAATGGCACGGGCTTCCGTCGTGCCTTGGTTGATTGCGGCGCCTCGATCAACATCATACCCCTCATCACCCTGCAACAGGCCGGCATTCCCCCAAGGAAAATCATCCGTGACCCCGTCAATATTACCGGCTTTGGACAGGGTCCTCAGTCGACCCTCGGCCATATCACCATCGACCTCATGGTCGGAACTGTCCGTCGCGACACTACTTTTCACGTAATAGACAGCGAGTCTGCCTTTCACCTCCTGCTCGGGAGACCATGGATCCACGACAACAAGGCCGTTCCCTCAACATACCATCAATGTGTGAAGCTGGTAGCCGGTTCTACGGGACATGAGGTAGCAATGACAATCCCTGCAACCAAAGCCCCCTTTGAATGCGCCGAGTCTTATTTCGCCGAGGCCTCCTTCTTCACTAATTTCGCCGAGGATGGGGAGAATGCTACTCATGTACATTCTACCAGGCTGCCGACCTGGGATGAGCTGTGCGGGGACAAGCTTTCCAAGGACAAAACCGAGAGAAGTAACAAGAATAATGGGTCAACCCCACCGCTTCCGCCTGCTGCCACGACCAATTCCCCCCCTTCTTCCCCCAAGTCCAAGAAGCAAAAGGCTGAGCCGGCCTTTCGACGTATCGTCAAGGACGGCAAGATCATCTATCAATTATGACGGTATGCAGGGGCTCCAGGCGGTCCCTCCTCAGACCCCCTCGACCCCGACCCCCTTGGAGAGACTGAATGGTGCCGCACGGCCGAGCATTGCCAGCCAGATCCTGACCTCACCCCCGGCGCGGCACCACCTTGCTATGAGGATGGCCCTCGACCTCAGGCTGAAGATATTGAAGAAATCAACCTGGCCGACCCGGGCGAAGAACCGCGGCACACCTACATTGGCACAAAACTCGCCCCCGGCCGAAGAGAGGAATTGGTTTCCCTCCTGCACGAGTATCGTGATGTCTTAGCATGGAGCTACAATGAGATGCCCGGACTGGATCCTGCCTTAGTCACACACCATCTCAACATTGCTACCGGATCCATCCCTAGCCGACAGCACCCGCGGACATTCCGCCCCGAGCTCGAATTGAAAATCAAGCAAGAG
Organism: Escallonia herrerae; assembly: GCA_033070095.1. Lineage (NCBI taxonomy): Eukaryota > Viridiplantae > Streptophyta > Magnoliopsida > Escalloniales > Escalloniaceae > Escallonia > Escallonia herrerae. Next base: position 3,160 of record JAVXUP010004100.1, on the reverse strand, counting down.
ATTGAACGCCTCCTGCGCGCAGGCTTCATCGAACCTATCACTCACCCTATTTGGCTGGCTAATGTCGTCCCTGTACAAAAGAAGAATGGCCAAGTCCGCGTCTGTATCGACTTTCGGGACTTGAATAGGGCGTGCCCCAAGGACGAGTTTCCACTACCCAATATCGACATGCTCACGGAGGCCGCCGCCGGATATGAAACTTTATCTTTCATGGATGGGTTCGCAGGTTATAATCAGATTCGCATGAACCCCGACGACAGCGCCAAGACAGCCTTCCGCACTCCTATGGGTAATTTTTGTTGGAAAGTTATGCCTTTCGGCCTCAAGAATGCGGGTGCTACGTATCAAAGGGCTATGACAGCAATATTCCATGACATGATACACCATACTGTGGAAGACTATGTCGACGATCTTATTATCAAATCCAGGAAGGAAAGTGATCACCTCACCGACCTTCAAGCGGTCTTTGATCGTTGCCGCCAGTATAACATGCGGATGAATCCATTGAAATGTGCCTTCGGAGTCTCCTCCGGCAAGTTCCTCGGGTTCTTGGTCAGTCGACAGGGCATCGACGTTGACCCCTCGAAAGCAGCCTCCATCCAAGAAATGCCCCCCCCAAGAACACAAAGCAACTGAAGAGCTTCCTCGGCAAGGTCTCTTACCTCCGACGCTTCATACCCGCACTGGCCGAGCTCATTACGCCATTTCAACACTTGACGCGTAAAAGCGCACCGTGGAATTGGGGCGCGCCCCAACGGCAAGCATTTGAACAGATTAAGGCGGTCCTCATGTCACCGCAAACCATGGTCGTACCACAACGGGGCATCCCACTCCTACTCTACCTGACTTCCACACCCAGATCCATCGGGGCTTTGCTTGCCCAAGAAGTCGAAGGTGTCGAGCGTCCTGTTTATTACCTCAGTAGAGTGATCAGAGGGCCCGAAGCCAACTACTCCGAGCTCGAGAAACACTGTCTAGCCTTGGTGTACGCCTCACAGAAGTTCAGACATTACTTTCTGGCGCATCAGATCACACTCGTCACCAAGGCTGACCCGCTCCGTTACATGCTTACGCGTCCCGCCCTGTCTGGCCGACTCACACGGTGGTTGCTGCTGTTGGCCGAATTCGGTTTATCTATCAAGAATCCTACAGCTCTGCGGAGCCAAGCACTCGCAGACCTCCTGGCCTTCTTCCCACGCCAACAATGTGAACCGATATCGGATCAACTGCCGGGGGAGGAGACAGCCCTGATCACCGACATCGATGGACTGTGGACGCTTGAATTCGACGGCTCTGCCACTAGCAAAGGCCCCAATGGCACGCCCCTCCGGCAAGGGGGTGCCGGCATAGTCTTGCGGGCACCAGACGGTGTTACCACTTCATTATCCTTCAAACTTGCATTCCCGGTGTCTAACAACGAAGCTGAATACGAGGCACTTGTCATTGGCCTCATGATCGCCGTCAGTATGGGGGCTAAGGCGCTGTGTGTGAAAGGAGATTCAAATCTGGTCATGAAGCAGGCGGACGGGGAGTTCGCGGTCAAAGAACCAGCCTTGGCACCTTATCGTGCCTTGGTGCAACACTTGGAAGGAAGACTCGGTCATGTCCAGTATGAACATCACAATAGGTGCCACAACAGACATGCGGACTGCTTGGCCACGATCGCGTCAAAGATAGAGGTCGATGGTGAACAACGGATGCTAACCATCGTCAAGAGAATGGAACCATGCACAGCACTGAACCTAGTCCCGAGGGACGTTACTGCGGACGATTGGAGGCAACCTATCATCGACAAACTTAAAGCGCCATCTCTTGCTCATGCCTCCACCCTTACAGACTTTTCAATGATGGGAGATGTCTTATACAGGCGGTGTCCCGGAGGCACTCTAGCAAGATGTTTGGCACCGGAAGAGGCAAAACACAAATTACAGCTCGGCCACCAGAAGTGTTGTGGCCTCGACGGTCCCCCTCTGTATCGTCGCCTCCAGCGTATGGGATTATATTGGCCATCCATGGCCAAGGACGCCTCGGATATACAAAAGGATTGTCCCGAGTGCTTGTATGCACCCGACGGTGCCGAAGCTCTTGTCATTGACATCGAGGGTGACTGGCGCCAGCCTTTCATCCAGTATCTATCCCACGGGATTCTACCACCTGACCGCGGCTCAGCACGATCCATCAAGCGCAAGGCAGTCAGGTATTTTGTGACGGAAGGCGAGTTATTTCGCAAGGGATTTTCGGGACGCACCCTGCGATGCTTGCAAGGTGCCCAAGTGGTCAAAGTCATTAACGAAGTACACAATGGTGATTGTGGTGAACATCAAGGCTCCCAGAAGCTGTATGCAGAATTACTAAGATTGGGGTATTATTGGCCGACTATGGAATCCGACTCCATCTCGCATGTCCGACGCTGCCAACCCTGCCAGCGGCACGCCGACAGGATACACTCGCCAGCATCCGACTTGCACATGATCTCAGCACCTTGGCCATTTCATTCTTGGGCCCTCGACCTCATCGGCCCCATCCACCCGCCGTCCAGAAGCCATTCATGGATCATGGTTGCTACTGAACGCTTTACGAAGTGGGTTGAAGCCGTACCTCTGCGGAGAGCCACGGGAGGTGCCGTTTCCAACTTCTTACGCGACGTCATCTGTCGTTTCGGCATCCCTCGATGTATTATATCTGACAATGGCACCCCATTCATTAACCGAGAGGTTCGAGCTCTCATGGAAAGGTACAACATCAGCCATGCCACATCAACTCCCTATTACCCGCAAGGTAATGGTCAAGCTGAAGCGTCCAACAAGACTTTGCTACGAGTATTATCGCGAATGGTGCATGACGCCGACCGGTCGTGGTCCGAACAACTGAATCTGGCACTCTGGGCCTACAGAACATCCATGCACACAGCGACAAAGGCCACGCCCTCTCTCTCGTCTACGGGGACGAGTGTGTGGTACCTGCCGAGATCGCAGAACCATCGGCTCGACTTTCCCTAAGCAGCAGTCTCGGAGATGAAGCAGCCCGGCTGGCGGCACTTGACGGCCTCGACGAACGACGAGCCACGGCCCTGCGCCGCATGAAGAAGTATCATGAGCAGCTTACGAAAGCTTATGGGAAGACCGTCAAGCCACGTTCGTTTATCGAGGGCGACCTTGTT
>JAVXUP010004099.1:0-41944 GCA_033070095.1 Escallonia herrerae | reverse complement strand
TCCCTAAATAATTTATCAGTTTTTCTTTTTAAGCCGTCTCAAAAAAATCGATTACTTTTCAAATTAGGAAATATTTTGTATGTACTTTTTCCATTCTCTCCTCTCTCTTTTCTAAGATATATATATATATATATATATATATAATTTATATCCTTAATTTACGCATTACTTAAAAGTTGAGAGATTATTATTAAAGAACGGGGGAGTAATCGGGAGGAAACGGAAGAGGGGTTTGCCACAGTAGGAGGCAACACTTATCTAAGCGGATGTGGGGCCACGTATCTCCAATGAGGACCAAGCAAAAGGGCCATAAAGACGCCCAGCACGTGAGGGCGCCACGTAGGCAATGCATTTCCAAAGAAAATGACCCATAAACGACAGGTCACTTCATATAGCAGCAGCACATGCCCCCACTCAAAGTCTTTGCCCTTACCTCTCCCACGGTTTTGTTTTTCCTTTTCTTTAAATATATAATATAATATATACATTATATTTACAGGTAGGTCCAACAAATTTCTCTCTCTCTCTCTCATGCCCACGTGACACCGTCACGAGAAGAGAGCGACGACCGCCTAGTCCCAAGCGCGTGTCATCGCGTACCCCAATTGGCCACTGATTTTGGTTGGTCCAATTAAGCCCCATGCCCCCCTATCACATCACACTTTTCTTCCACTGCCCCGAAACTAACCCCTCATGGAGAGTTCTGTTTTTGGAATTTTTTTTTTTTTTTTGCGAAAATAATTTTCATAAGTCAAGGAAAAACTTTGTTCAAAAAAACACGATGCCAACAAATCGAGATATTTTATATATTATTGATTACAATTAAAAAAAATTACAAAAAAGGGATGAAAAGTAGGAGTGAATTAATCATGGTCTCTTCCATATATGTCACTAAATCTGGCTTGTAATACTTACATGCAACAAAAGAGTTCAAAAGAAAAATTGATCAACTCACTTAAAATATAACTCTCACTTCTACTTTCGTCACAGAAGATTGAACTTGCTTTATGAGCAAGTACCATCAAAATCCATTTGGAGTTTGTAAGAATTTAATTAAATTTTCTAATCTTAACATAGACTTTTATTACGCTGGCTACTAAAACTTTTACAGGTAATCTTTGAACCCTCAATGTAACATTCAGATCCGCCTCTTCTGTCCCTTGTGATTATACCTGCATACCCCATTTCTGGAGGGCTAAGAAAAAGTGCAATGAGTTTCATTGAACAGAATGGGAGCCAAAAGAGGGTGAGAGAGGCTTGAATACACAAAAAATTTGTGTCACTTAACAAATTAAGACAACTGCGTCTTCATTCATCTTATTCAGTCACTCATGTTCTATAGTGCTAATTGTGCAGTTATTTTGCTCAACTAATGCCATCTTATTTTATCACTTTTTGAAATGGCTTGTTTCCAAGTCAATTGCTCCGTAGCTGACAACTATCAGGCATCATCACAGGCTACTTTCTAAAGTCTTATACGTTGTTTATCACCGCAAGAGATTGTCTCTCAGTCTATTCTTATAAACCAAACTAGTATGCCATGACAGCATAGAAGTTATATCAGAATTTTTTTTTTATTAATGAAACTCTGTTTTTCTCTTGTGAGATGTAACTTCTAACTCCTTTGTAATTTCATGGATTATTTTGACTACTAATTTCACCTCTTTACTTTAGTTCTGGTGAATGATTTTTTTTTTGTCTTGCGTCAATGTATTCGAGTGGAGGATGCCTTCTATCAATTAGTCTTAAATGTGTATTCGCTTCGTTTAACTTATTGAAACTTAGATATGTTCTGTCACATATGCCCTTAGAGGGGTTATATCTTTGTTGATCGATAAGTGTGTCGGTTTTATCTTGTTTCCATTTCTTTGGAGACTGATGTAGTTTATCTATGATCACCGCTTTTGCAAGTCACGTGGTCTTATTTCTGTAGCTTGTATCATGGTCTCAAGTTATTTTATGGCTGGGTTTGATGGTGGTGTGAGTGTTTAGCTCCTGTGCAGTATGGATACTTATCGTCTCTCTGATCAAAAATGATGAACATAACATAGAAATCTTTGCTTTGGATTAACTTTTTGCTTGGATGTCCGAGTAACATGGGGTTAATAGCACCAACTTATTTTTGCGCTTTTTTTTTTCATCGTAGCGGATGAGGGAAAGAGAAGAGAGAGAGAAGAGAGAAAAAAAAAGTCAGAGCATTAATGAGAGAAAGGGGAGAGAGAGAGAGAGAAAAGAAATGACATAAAAGGTCGTCCGCTACATAATGTAGCGGACGAGCTGTTTTTAAACTTGAGGGTATTTTTGTCAAAAAATTTTTCGTACATAATGTAGCGGACGGACTAAAAAAAGAGTAAAAAAAGATCTGGGCCGTCCACAGATCGCGCGTGGACGGCCAGATCACACTAGCAACTTCTCCTATTTTGCTAGCGCTATCAATGGATCAGCTCCATATATATATATATATATATAGGAGCTGATCCATTGATAGCGCTAGCAAATGGAGTTAAGTTGCTAGCGCGATCTGACCGTCCATCCTGAAAGATGGACGGTCCAGATCGCGCCTTTTTCCAAAACTGATCCCCGTCCGCCATACTGTCTCGCGGACGGGAGTTTTACCTTTTTGCCCTCCTCCCATGTCCGCGAGACTGTCTCGCGGACGCCTTTCTGTTCCTGACATGTGTCAGGAAAAAGGCGTCCGCCATACTGTATGGCGGACGATCTCTAGGCTGACACATGTCAGGGCCTGTCCCCTCGGTCGCCTATAAAGTCTCGGGCGTGAGCCCCGAGAACTGTCCCCTGGTATCCTAGAATCTATCCCTACTCGGCTCTTTCAGCAAAATTTATGCGGGGCTTTCAGATTCACTTGCTTCCATTTTCAGCACCCTTCAAGCTTTTCTTGGAGTAACACACTTTTGGTTCAAGCATCACTCAAGCAAGGTAAAGTTTGTGATCTTGCTACCGTTTATCTTAGTAATTTTAATTTGTTATGTTCAGTAAATATATAATTAGCAAAATAGGAGACACTTTTGAGATTATGTATATGGTATCCTAAATCGGTCTAATCGTCAAGATAATTTTGAGATAATAAGCGTATTCTATTTCTACATAGGTCTTTTTCACAATGTCTGATTTCGTGTCGAGCTCCAGCACCCCCGTAGATGCTAGTGATCCGTATCTAGGACGAACCTTTCAAACGTTGGAAGAAGCTGGAGAATGTTTTCGAGCTTATTCATTGAGGGTTGGTTTTGGCATTAGAATAAAAACTACAAGAACAAGCAGCGTATCGAAAAGGATATGCTCTCGCTTATACGAGTGTCATAGGGGCAGAAACCCAGTGCAAAATGAGACACGCGTAGGCAACGATGACAGTGATGATGACGAAATAGGGTATGCGCGGAGAAGACGGGATTGCTTTGCGCGCACGAATTGCCAGGTCAAGATGTTCGTAAGCTATAAAGCCAAACAAGATCATTGGCTTATTACCAGCCTGGAACTGGCACACAATCACCCGTTAGTAACCCCTTCTAAGGTGAGTCAGATGCATCAACACAAGAAGATGGGTAAGGTCGCGAGGAGCCTAATTCACACAATGAGCGATGCGCGGCTAGGACCTACCGACATGATTAATGTTCTTGCTGAACAGGCTGGGGGAATTCAAAATTTAAACTTTAACACGACAGACGTTCGTAACGCGGTCCGAACCCATAGACGAGCCGCGTATGACCTCAATGATGCGCAAGCGACAATGAGCCTATTGAAACGGATGCAGATGGAGGACCCGCAGTTTACCTTCGACTATAAACTTGACGACGAGCATCGAGTTAGCACAATTTTTTGGGTCGACGGTCGTTCGAGGCTAGCTTATAAGCATTTTGGGGATGTCGTGACTTTCGACACCACATACCGTACCAACAAGTACTCGATGCCGTTCGCTCCTTTCACGGGCGTCAATCATCATTATCACTCCATCCTGTTCGGGTTCGCCTTGTTAAGGGACGAGAGCGAGAGTTCTTTTGAATGGTTGTTTAGGGTGTGGCTGGAAGCAATGAACTTCAAAGCACCGACTGTTATCATCACCGATCAAGATTTGGCAATGAAGAAGGCTATTGCTACCGTCTTCCCAGATACTCGACACAACTTGTGCACTTGGCACATAAGCAACAAATACCCGGAACGTCTGCATCACATGTACGCAAAGTATCCAGACTTTAAACAGGATTTTGACAAATGCGTCCTCAAGTCATTAACGATTGAGGAATTCGAGGAGAGGTGGGAAAAGCTTGTTCGGGATTACTCATTGCAAGACAACGAGTGGCTCCAGCACTTGTACGGGCTCAAAGAGCAATGGATTGGCGTTTACACGAGAAGTCATTTTTCTGCGGGCATGAAAACGACGGGCAGGAGTGAATCTATGAATGCCACGTTCGATAGTTATGTGGGTACAGCTACCAATTTGAAGAGTTTCGTCACATCAGCACAAAAAGCGGTTGCGTCGTTGTTCGTGAAAGAAAGGGCTGCAGACTTTGCAACCACGTACAAGCAAAGGAGAAGGTTGCTTGAGACCCCGCTGGAGCTGAACGGTGCCAAAGTCTATACGAAGGAGATCTTCCTGCTATACCAAGTAGAGCTGCAAAAATCGGGCCGATACAGTATATATAAGGTGGCAGAAAAGTCGTCGCGTGAGTACAAGGTTTATTCGCTCGTGAATGACCTCGTCCCTGAGAAGCTGCGCAGAATTTATACGGTGACCCACGACACATTGACGGACTCGGTGACATGTGTTTGTAAGAAGTTTGAGTTCCATGGCATCCTGTGTAGACACATTCTGCGGTTTTTCACACAGAAGAATATCAGGACAATCCCCGATAAATACGTCCTGCCACGTTGGACGAAAGGTGCAAACAGGTTGCACGGTACCATTTCCTTTCCGGAGCACCCGTATACTGACTTTGAAGAATCAGAGACGTTGCGGTATAATCATCTGGTGACGATGTTCACCCGTTTGTCCGTAAAGGGTGCTGCTACAATGGTCGGATATAAACATCTCCTCGAGGTAGCTCAGCAGCAAGAGCCCATCGTCGACCAATTGGAAGCAGCTTCAGTCAGCAATGCGGTTGACACCGAGCCTACGACGGGATCAGAAGATGACGAGCCGGGGGAGGGAGCCGACAATGATATCCGGCCTTCGGATCCAATTATATCGCAAACGAAAGGCCGCAAGAGATCTACGCGGATGAAAAGCTCTATTGAGACGGCAACTCAACCAAAAAAGCTAAGAAGGTGTGCATTGTGCAACAAAATGACAGACCACGACAAGCGGAACCATTACAAGGCACTGGGGATAAGTCCAGTGCCTTTGCAAGACGGGGAAGAAGATGATGCCGAGGATGAGGACGAACAAGCTGCAGTGGAACTTTAGTGTACTGAATATTTTGTAATAATCTTTTATGAGCCATCAAAAGTGTCGGACATTTTGTAATAATATTTTAGTAATGACTCGTTTGTAATAACCTTTACAATCATTTTTTTATATGTGATTTCTTACACTGTCCGCTACACTGCGCAGCACAACATTAGAAACCTAAGGTATTAAAGAATACCCCCCTACAACACTTAGTTTTTTTTTTGTTTTGGTTTACTTCTCTGCGTCCGCTATACTATGTAGCGGACGGCCCCGCAGAATACCCCCTACAACACTTAGTTTTTTTTTGTTTTGGTTTACTTCTCTGCGTCCGCTATACTATGTAGCGGACGGCCCGCAGAATACCCCCTACAACACTTAGTTTTTTTTTTGTTTTGGTTTACTTCTCTGCGTCCGCTATACTATGTAGCGGACGGCCCAGAATACCCCCCCTACAACACTTAGTTTTGTTTTTGTTTTGGTTTACTTCTCTGCGTCCGCTATACTATGTAGCGGACGGCCCGCAGAATACCCCCTACAACACTTAGTTTTTTTTTTGTTTTGGTTTACTTCTCTGCGTCCGCTATACTATGTAGCGGACGCCCCGCAGAATACCCCCTACAACACTTAGTTTTTTTTTGTTTTGGTTTACTTCTCTGCGTCCGCTATACTATGTAGCGGACGGCCCCGCAGAATACCCCCCTACAACACTTAGTTTTTTTTTGTTTTGGTTTACTTCTCTGCGTCCGCTATACTATGTAGCGGACGGCCCCATAGAATACCCCCCTACAACACTTAGTTTTTTTTTTGTTTTGGTTTACTTCTCTGCGTCCGCTATACTATGTAGCGGACGGCCCCGCAGAATACCCCCCTACAACACTTAGTTTTTTTTTTGTTTTGGTTTACTTCTCTGCGTCCGCTATACTATGTAGCGGACGGCCCCGCAGAATACCCCCCTACAACACTTAGTTTTTTTTTTTGTTTTTGTTTTGGTTTACTTCTCTGCGTCCGCTATACTATGTAGCGGACGGCCCCGCAGAATACCCCCCTACAACACTTAGTTTTTTTTTTGTTTTGGTTTACTTCTCTGCGTCCGCTATACTATGTAGCGGACGGCCCCGCAGAATACCCCCCTACAACACTTAGTTTTTTTTTTGTTTTGGTTTACTTCTCTGCGTCCGCTATACTATGTAGCGGACGGCCCCGCAGAAACACTGATTATCGAACACTTGGTTATTTTTTGAACACTTGCCCTGCAGATAGACAGATATCCAACAGACAGATATCCAACACTTGGTTTCCCACCGTTAAATCATATTGGTCAATAAAATCAATCGCATTCAATAAATTTTTTTTAAAAAAGTGTTGTAACGTTACAATGTGAATTGGGGAACATCATCTCTCGCAGGAATGATGTTCCTTACACGGATTTACAATAAACCTAATAGCTCTAGGCCGGCCATTCATAATTTGCCAAGCAATCCTATACCTAAAGTCTTGTATGCATTCTTCGCTCCAGACAGTCTTCTTGAGGCTCTCAGACCGGCAAATGTAATCCATGTACATGCAGAGGAAGACGCCGCAGTCCGAGGAATTATGTTGCTTGGGCCTACTCCTCTTCAATCGGAAAATGAGGACCGGCCTGCGCGATACCTTCTCCCGACGCCTACCATTGACCAGGGCAGCAAAAAGATTCTGCGAGAACCATAATAAGCATTAAACATAGCTAGCAAAATAAGATTAATCAGTTTTATAATATGCAAGTTACAACAAGAAGGAAACAGGATCTTACCATGGCATCCAACTGGCCTATGCCTCGGTACATATCAATCACAGGCATCACGTCGGTATCATCGTAGAGACTGTCGACGACTGAAACCGTGCTCTGTAATGGTTCGTAGCAAACCAAGTACCAGTGGGCATTCCCTAAAAAGGGGATTAGAAACACGTCGGCAACACTTGCGCTCACTGGACTATCCCTAGCAAGATATGCTTGTAGGTTAGGGGACGGTTTCCACTGGGCCATGGTTCTCCCCTTCCTTGCATTGCCCCAGTCGTGCCACTCTTGTACTAGGAGCTGATGAAAAAAAGCATCCAAGATAAACACGCGCGGACCGATGTTTGGATGCTCCCGACACCTTCGCCTCAGAATTTGCACGTAGTGCGAGATGACACCGCTGTCTAACCAAGCTCCCGGCGCCAGCGAGGCGATCTCTGTCCAAGAGGCATTGTAATCCAAGCCCTCGGGGTGATCCATGTCATACGACGCTCCGTCTTGGGGGGCCCCGCTAAAATAACGGGCTCGGATTATATCGCATTTATGCGGCTTTAGGGGCCTGGCTGGATGCCCTTTCGGATATTGCCCTCGGGGGTCGATCGGGGGATATTGGCCTCCAATTCCTTCTTCGGCCGGCTGATATTCCCCTCCGGGGCCGCCAACTGGTCCCGCCCACGGGACAATGGGCAGTGCCTCGGAGAAACCGTAGTTTCCGAAAGGACAGTCTTGCGTGACTTGAGAGAGGGGTTCCGGGAACAAATTGAAGGAGGGGCCGCTGTAATCGCCCCACGACGCTTGAGCCTGTCCCATCCCCGCTTCAGAGGTACCACCAACTCCCTGACTCACCCCTGAAGCCTGTCCAGAGGGATCACCGTATCCCTGGCTGACGCCCGTATAACCCATTCCCGGGCTGACTCCCGAAGACTGGCCCGATGCTTGGCGCAAAAAATTCCCGCAGCCTAAAGCCAATGTCGCAGCCTGTTGGCAAAGATCCTCGCCCATTGCGCTCACCAGATCCCTCCGCTCACTCAACTTCTGGAAGAATGCAAGCGAGGCATTAACCTACATCCAAAGAGATAAAAAATTAAGTAACTTCAATCAGACATTTATATTCAACTAATTTGGTTCAAGTCAGACTTGTTGGGCAACTTACGAGATTGTATGCCATACGCTCATCGATCTGACCCCTAGGCGCATACCTCTCCCCACGTTCAAAGTTTACAGGGGCTACTCTCCTCCGCGTGATGCGGTAGTACCACTCATCGTACTGATCGATGCTGATAACGGGGTCTGGCTCCGAGACGATGGCCGCCAGTGTGTCCTGCCAAGAAGTCCAAAGCTCTATTTCGGCCGCGCACAATTCGTACGCATTGGCGGTGCCAAACACTCCGACATCCGGTGGGTTCCTGTTAACCCTCATATCCGGGGCATCGACTGGCAAACCCTGCTCCAACTCAAAATGGCGCATTGCTCGGTCGGGCAGCTGCCACTCTGCGACCTCGAAATGGATCAGGGGTGTGCGCTGCAACCCGGAGAGCGTGAAGACGAACGACTCTCCCACCCGTCGCGCCAAACGTATGTACGGTGCCCAACGCATTTGGCCCGGAGATAGACGGTCGAACTCCCCTCGATAGTACGTAATGTTGTGATGGGGATCGACTCTCCTCTTGTAGTGGCTAGCCCTCCGGCTGTACTCCCAAGCACACAACCGAGGCCAGACTTTGTCGGTTCCATCCCTACGCGTTGGTGCACCGGGAGCAAGGTGTTCGTAAGACCACACCTGAGAACATCAAAAAATTATATTTATATCGTCGATTCAACAAAAATAAAACACAATAACGAAGACATGATTTATATGATATACCTGCAATAGCGAGAGACATGCACATATGGCTTTGGAGTTGGGCCTCGTTGCCTTGTGCAATGCTCGGTACAGATACGAAAGAACCGCTGCACCCCAGGCATAATCCCCAACCTCCGACAGGTTACCCAACAACGGTAAATATTTCACGCTGACCGTGTTCTTCGACGTCGTTGGGAATAAAATTGCTCCCATCACCCACAAGAGGAAGGCCTTTGTGTACACCACAAGCTCACGGCCCGTATAGTTTTCCGGCAAAACCCCGTAGGTATCTACCAACCACTTCAACTTTATACCACCAGTGCTAAATTGATCCTGGGGTATCGAAGTGAAGAAGTCTCGCGCTGTTCTCTTATTCGTTGCGTCTGACGGAGGAGCAATTACCGGCCGCCCCGTCACCGGCAACCCCAAGATGAACCCTACATCTTCTAGGGTAATCGTCATCTCTCCGAGCGGGAAGTGAAACGTATTCGTTTCACTTCTCCACCTCTCAACAAGGGCACCTATCAAGGCCCGGTCAAGCTGTTGAAAGATCTGCCCATGCGTGAAAATCCCAAACCCAATTCCACGCAGTATTCTTTTCTGGAACTTGTTCAATTTCCATCTCGTGAACTCGCGAGATACTTCTACGGTGGTGAGAAGTTCTCTTTCCTACGAATTATTAATAAATACAATTTAAGCAAAATGAACGGTAAAACAACGTTCGTAATAATAAGAAAGTTGATAAATAATGTATCTTACTCCACCATCCCATATGAGCGTACTGATATGGTTGGCTTGGTCGTATAACACGGATGGATCTTCTGGTCCAGGGATAAATTCCATTTTTTGCAACTGAAACTATGGAATCGGATTTTACAAACGCTAGCACATGAACAAATACATACATATATAAATCCTCATCATCGCTAGCACATGCTCAATGCATAATCAAAACCACGCATAAAACGCAATATTGATCACAACTATAGATTAGAAACATGTAAAGGATTGATTTTGTGAACTTACGTGATCTATTAGGGGGTATTAAAGCTGCTCTTATGAAGAAATTGCGCAGATCTGCTTGCCAACGCCGCTGGGAATATTTGTGAGTAGGAAGAACGGAGAAGAGTGTAGAAGTTATAGGACTTTCTTTTGGGTTTGAATATATATATTTGCTGTCCGTTGGACAATATATATTTGCCGTCCGCTATATAGTATCGCGGATGACATTAGTCTGTTCCTTGTCCGCTATATAGTATCGCGGACGATAGACTTTTGGTTGTTTTGGTAGTTTCCTCTACGTCCGCTATACTATGTAGCGGACGGCCCCGCAGAATACCCACTCCAACATCCACCTCTCCAACACTTATAGTTTTTTCTTTTGGTTGTTGTCTCTACGTCCGCTATACTATGTAGCGGATGGCCCCGCAGACGCTGATAGACTGTCCGCTATATAGTATCGCGGATATACACCCCGCAAAAAATGGTTGGCACGGACCAGACTGTCCGCTATATAGTATCGCGGATATACTTACCGCAGAAAATGGTTGGCACGGACCAGACATTTAGTTCCCGACCTTCCCGAACCCCGGCCTAAGCGGAGGGCCTTATATCCGCTATATATATAGAGAGCTATACAATGTAGCGTAATGTAATAAATTGGAATAAATTGGCGCCCGTAATGCAGTTTTAATAAATTGAAATAAATTGGCCCCGAAGACTTGTTTTAGCGACATAGTAGGTTAATGCTATTTTAATAAACTGACGCCCGAAGACTTGTTTTAGCGACGGAATCAACAATCTCAATTTTTCCAAAAAATAATGTACGATTCATAATCAACGATCTCAATATATCAAGGCAACAAAAAAAGGCACAATTAAGCAAGAAAAAATTTGAAAACATAATAAACAAGAACATAAATTTTTTTATTATAATAAACTATGGTTCACAAATGGGGTACGAAAGCTTTTCACAAGCGCTCCGATCAAAGATTACAACTTGAAAATCCCACCACCCAAGGTGTTCGAACACTACAAAGTCCCCGAGTTCGAGGCCATGCTGGCGCACGAAGACGTTCCAACCCTCTGCGAATTCCTTTTTTTGGGATCGGCCGGGCTTCAGCTTGATTTCAACCTGCCATGCCCCCTTGCGGCTATATAATCTTGCACTATCATGAATTGTTGTAAATTGATTGGTAAATGCTTCCGGTATGTCCTACCAAACACAATACAAAAAATAGGTTAGTTTTGGTTAAGAAAAACAAAAGATCAAACTTTTAACACACGAAAATACAGAGAAAGAGAAAGAGGGATAGCCTACAAGTTCATGCTCAAATCCCGGCATCATGACTTTGAAAAAGTGTTTGCCTACCAGGTGCAAGTTGCCAATATAATCGTAGGCGTAGGTGGTCTCCGATCCAGAAGCCATCGAGATCGGCGTTGAGGGGAGGACGGTGGTGTCGGCGGAGATGTGGGTGACCGGAGATGTGGGTCGCCGTAGATGGGGTAGCGGCTTAGGTTAGATGTAGAGAGAGAGAGAGAGAGGGGACGCCGTCCGCTACAATAATATATATAGCCCGATCTGATTAAATATTTATAGCAGGAGAGAGTGGACGAAGGGACGCCGTCCGCTACATTGGAGATTTCCCACTAAGCGGACACTGTTGACGTCACAGATACCAAGGGGACAGTTCTCGGGGCTCTGACAGAGACTTTATAGGCGACCGAGAGGACAGGTCCTGACATGTGTCAGCCTAGAGATCGTCCGCCATACTGTCTCGCGGACGCCTTTTCCTGACACATGTCAGGAACAGAAAGGCGTCCGCGAGACAGTCTCGCGGACATGGGAGGAGGGCAAAAAGGTAAAAATCCCGTCCGCGAGACAGTATGGCGGACGTGGATCAGTTTTGGAAAAAGGCGCGATCTGGACCGTCCATCTTTCAGGATGGACGGTCAGATCGCGCTAGCAAAATACCCCATTTTGCTAGCGCTATCAACGGATCAGCTCCCATATATATATATATATATATATATATATATATATATATATATATATATATATATATATATATATATATATATATATATATTGCCGATCCCTGTCTACTGGTGGAGAGATAATTATTTCTTCACCGGATCTGAGACTGCCTACGTGTGAAAGTGGATGACACATATTTTTTTTATTCTAATTAGCTTGACCGCTACTCTTTATAGCGGGTAGGAATTATGTCCAAAATATCCCTCACGCGCCCCCCAAAGACTCTCTCGCACGCCTCCCAAAACAACATATATATATATATATATATATATATATATATATATATATATATATATATATTGTAACTGCTTCAAAGTGTAAGTGTAGCGGTTAACCACTACACTTTGTAGCGGTCAGCATAACTGAATGCTCATCTCTAATCTCTGCAATTCAAACTCAAACTCAAACCTTTTTATCCCTCTTTGTCTCTATCTTTTTATCCCTCTCAGCGATTCAAACTTAAAATCCATACTAATCAAAATCAAACTCATGTCTATAACACCAAAAAATCCATACCATTCAAAATCTAACCCAATTTACATGTCAATTACACCAAAAAATACATAACAATCTAATTCAAAACTGAATAGTGATGCACATTGGAATAGATCTGAAGAAAATAAAAAAGAAACAAAATAAATGTATCTTCAGCATGGGCTATCGCCAAATTTGGCAAAGATATAGGCGAAGGAAAGAAGTGGTGGCGACAGTGGCAGCATGTGGGATGAGCAGATGCGATGGTGACGGCGGTGGCATTAGAGATGATATGCGAGGGCGGTGGCATCGACGATGATCGTGGACGGCCCAGATCTGCTCTGCTTCGTCAGCGTCGTCCCTTCGGTGGGGTTGTTGGCTGACATTGACTTGTAGATCTGTTCTGCTTCGTCGGCGACGTCCCTCGAGGGGCGTTGCCGGCCGGCGTTGGCTTGTAGATATGCTCTGCTTCGCCTTGTCATCCCTTGAGCGACATTTTCGACCGGCATCATCTCACGACACTTCCACAGAGAGAGTGGTAAAGTGAGAGGGAGATGACAAACAAATAAAGTGATCGTGAGAAAGATTGGATTAAAGGCAAGCTTGGAATAATGTTAACTACTACACTTTATATCGGTTAAGCGAGAACTTGCTAAAAGAAATAGAATATGGGCCATCCACGATCACACGTGGACGGCTAGATTGGGGGGGGGGGGGAGGGGGAGAAATAGTTTTTTCCACCGGTAGATAGCGATCGGCTCCCATATATGTGTGTGTGTATATATATATGTGTGTGTGTGTGTGTGTGCGCGCGCGCGTGCGTGCGTGTGCGCGTGCAGAGTAAATCTCACATGACATCCCCGAGGTTTGTCCTAAACTACACACGACTTCACCTATCTTTTTTATTATACTTTGCTCCCTGACTCTTGATTTGTTTGACAGTGTTAATAGTTTGACGCAAAAGGACATTTTTCATTTTCTTTTCTTTCCTCTTCCTCTTTCTACAGGTCTTGAACCCTTGACCTTGGGGCTAGAGCAACACTGTGTAACCCACCAAGGAGCAAGGTATCCGGGTTTTGTGATTGGTGGCTGTTGGTGGTTGTGGGTGTAACGGGATAGCCGTGGGTGGGCCGAATTTAGATGTGGATAGGCCAGCATTGTTGGGCCATGGCGGGGCAGTGTGGTGGCCACTGGTGGGTCTGTTGACTCGAGACCGTAATCGTGGGTGGCCCTTTAGGTTTTGTGATTGGTGGCTGTTGTGGTTGTGGGTGTGCTGTGATGGTCGTGGGTGGTTATGCATGGGCCAAATTTATATATGGGTGCTCCGGCCATGGTGGATTGTGGCGGGGTAGTATGGTCTCCACCACATATATCTCTCTCTCTCTCTCTCTCACTCTCTCTTTCTCTTTCTCTCTCTCTCTCACACACACACACATACACACATCATCATCACACCGAATGACGACCACCTGTAGCCGTACACCACACCACCACTCAGATCGGCGACCACAACGATTTAGTGGTCTGGTGATAGGTTTTGGTGGCTGTTGGCGGGACAATATGGTGGCTGTTGGTAGGTATCGTTGGGAGTTGTAGGGTGTTGCCGGATAGGGCGTTGTTGACGGTATTGCAGGATGGTGTTGTCAGGTGGTGGGTCATGGTGGTTACGGTGGTGGCTTATTAGTAGGTGGTGGTGCGGGGCAGTGTGATGGCTGTTGGTGGGTTGCAATTGGTAGAGGGTGTTGCCGACGTAGGCTTGGTGGCTGTGGTGCTAAGTCCGGTGGGATTGATGGGGTTAGCAGCAATGTTGTTGGTTTGGTTGATGATAGGACTTGCAATGCAAATTGTTCCTATATTATTTGTTGTACAACATGCATTGTTGGCTGTACAATTTAAATTCTCAAATATTATTTGGATGTTTAGAAATCCAAAAAGACAAGCTTGGTTTTGACTCAATAAAAGGGAGGGTAGTTTGGGTATGAAAAAAACAAAAATGATTTGTCAGGGAATCTCCAAACGGAGTCTGGCTTTCCTTCAGATTTGTGTAGTTCCATGAAATGCAGATACAAACATTGAGAAACGGAGTGTAATAAAAAAAGATAGGCAGAGTCGTGTGTAGTTTATGACAAATCTTAGGGGTGCCGTGTGTAATTTACCTTATATATCGTGATTGTTCTAAAAGTTTAAATAATTAAAGAAATTACATCCAAAATAATATAAAGCATGCTTGAACAAAAAGTTTTGCTTTACTTCCTAATCAATTTAAGTAAAAAACCACTCGCTTAGCTATTTGTCAACTGTATGCTAAGAATTAAGTACTCAATTGACCGAGTGAGACTAGGGGGTGACTAACATGCATTAGTTGCATCGATAGTAATGATCAGAAATAATCCCATAAAATATAAATATGTTAAAAGGTTTGGATCATGGACCCTCGTTTAACTACATACTTTTATTAATTTATTTGGGGTTTTCATTAGTTATTGGACACCCATTGCCTTCCACATAGAACCGGCTACATGGCTGGTGCTTTGCTAAGTTTCTAGAGCAGTGCATCAACTTAACAACATTCCTCTTTCCCACGTTGTACCCGGAGAGCAATGAACTTGACACAGGTTCTCTGTATCAATCTTCCGATCAATTTGGTGAATTTTCTCCTCTCAATTGAAAGCTTTAGACTGATGAAGATTTGGCTTAGAGTCAAAGATTTTTAAGCTTCCAGATACGTTAAAGAGATTCGCAGGCTTGAATATTGTGATAACGAGCTAAATAAATTCACGTCTTCTCTAAGGTTTAAGCAAGTATTTATTTGGCCAAAAAATTCGTTCAGAGCTTTGTCCAAGATCATCGACATGCTCTGCTGTCACAAGGCTCCCCCCATTGCGTGCGAGAACCCCGAGGGGGTGTTGGGGGGGGGGTGGGGGAGCTGTTGTGGAAAGACCGAAACACCTTTTCTTTTGCTTCAAAGCTATGAATGGTCCACGGCTCTACCACACGCTAGTACCTCTACCAAAAGGACTGTTCAAAGTAACTACTTATAAGTTTATGAACAATGTCTTATAAGGCCAAACACAATATTATTTCACATTCAATGCAAGATGTTATAATCTTCCTTGTCTTTATACCTTCGCAATCCCACATAATCCAAAAATTTCTTATATGGTCATTGTGGGGTAATATCAGCAGCCCAACCTATTGGATAGTATTTGTAGTCCAACTGGATCAGCTAGATTTGTGTCTTCCTCGTGCTTCAACCTCTGGCAACTCGACTAGACAGTGTAGTCCGAGCTTTTGAAAGCCGACTCTGATACTATTTGTAATGACTCGACACACGACTCCACCACAGAACAATGACTCCCTCAAAAGGGCTAGTCAAAGTGGCTATTAATGAGTTCATGCATAGAATCTTACAAAGGCAATTACAAATTATCTCATACCCTATGTTTGATATCACAATAATCAACTAATTATGTAAATAAAATCCTCATCTCAAATTAGAAAAGAACTGTCGTGACAAGTTTGATACTAAGCTCGAACCCTGTGATGCCAAACTAGGTTTCCATTTGCAGTATGGTAAAAGGTAAATACTAAGACTTGGACTGCTAATATATATATATATATATATATATATATATATATATATATATATATATTTGTCTTAATTAATGAAGCACTTTGCAAAGAAATGTGCGACACACATGTCACGAAATGCGATCTCCAGTGGCCATCAAATAAATACAGTATATATTTGTATCTCAAAACTGCCAAGAGCATTAACAAAGGAAAAACTGCAGAAGGGGCATGTATGTCACTGTGGAAGCTGTTACAGGTACACACCACCATTTTAATAAGGGGATGGTCTGATAAGGACCGTTTGGTAACTTTGGTATAAGGACTTGGGCACAGCAGTTAGTGGGTCTTCTCACTTCTGTTTGAAGTCCCTTCCCTGCAAAGTGTAGTGTGTGTGTGAGAGAGAGAGAGAGAGACTCCAGAGCGAGAAAGTTTGTGGAGAGGGAAAGCAGAACATAGCATAGGATAAAGGAAGGAACAAATCAGACATAAAACCAAGGCACCTTGTTGTTATCTCTCTCTCTCTCTCTATCTTCCTCAATTTTAGTGCTCATTTTCAAACTTTCCAAGTTGGTTCTGTTGCTAAATTCTGAGTTCTTGGGCGTTGTTTGCAAGTGGGTGCCTTTGATTTGGTTCATTTTCAACGTACTGCATTTTGGGGTTTTCTTGATTAAGCTAGATAGAGGTAAATAGCGTAGAATTATGTCTATAAAGAGCAGAGGGGAGCAACCTACAAGAAGTGTTGTATCTAAGAAATGGACCACCTTGCTTTGTCTTGGCAGCTTTTGTGCTGGATTGCTCTTCACCAATAGGTATGTCTCGGTTAAAGATTGCTCCCTTGGTTAAAATTACCTTTTTTTACTTCCTTTTGATGTCACGTACTGTTGGATTTTTGATTGATTGCTCCATCAGGGCCTGTTAGATATGGGTTTGAGTTAATTTGTAATTCAATATAGCTCCGTTGGAGAATAGTTTTCTGTTTCTTTTTCACTCTGAGGATCCATATTGTAACTTGTCTTTGTTTTTGTTGTATTATCTTATTTGAATATCCGAAAATTTATGTACTTCGGTGAGAAGCAATCATGTTGGTACTCTAGTTTTTGTTATTTGTTTGACTAATGATGGTGCTCTGCGTTCCATCTTCTTATGTCTTATGGCGTCTAGGTATTCTTTCGTCAGTGTAAGGTACTTTTTCTTGTGCCTTCAGGATTAAGAAATGGCTCATTCATCGGTCTAGAATTGACTGATCTAAATTGGGAATTCTTGTTTTTGATGTACACTATTTGATATATTCTTCCTCTTTGACGCTTGAATTTGGCAATTGATGGCAACAATTCTGCTTTGGGCTATATTTGCCGGAACAGTAACAGTGAAAACGGCGATCTTCTTATGTCATTTTTTCTTTTAATTTGTAGAATATGATCAACTAAGTGGTTGAACGTCATATTGTGGACCATGAAAAACAATGGCCAAACTGTGGACAATTAAAATCCTGCATCCTGCTTTTTCTACCAATATAACCATTAATGATCCGCGAGGCCACTGCTAGCATATGTCCTCATAATTTCTGGTAGCTTTTACTTTGAGTCTGATTATAGGTAACTGCCACCTAACAGAAGTTCATAAAAGCCTTCCTTCAAATTTCTATGCCAGTGGATTATGAATTTATCTAGAGCTGCTATTTGATCTTGTTATTTATTCTACGTAATTTGGATGTCTTGGTTGCAATATTTGCTTTGAGTTTGTTGATTGATTTTAAAATGTTGTAGTGTGATAGGATGAGAAATTGCCGAACTGATTGTTGAGACTTGTAATATTTAAAAAAATATTGTTGACAGAATGTGGACAGTACCTGAATCTAGAGGTATTACAAGACCAACTGCAGCAGAGGCTGGAAGACTGAAGTTAGTTTCGGAAGGTTGTGATCCAAAAGTGGTGTGTACTCCATCTTTTTACTGAAATACGTGTGATTTATGAAAGAAACATTGTGTATTCAAATTCTTTAGTAGAGTTGCCTTTTTTGTGATCTCACTGCATGGCTCCCACTAGTTGCATATGAAGGATGTGAAGCGTGAATCTGGCGACATTTTTGGGGAAGTTTCAAAGACTCATCTAGCTATACAGTAAGTTTTGCTTTCTCTGTTGACACATTCAATTACAAGTTCTTACTATATTTCTTGAAAATTGATTACTTTACTGTGGGTCTTCTTATAATGATGTATATAGGACATTGGATAAAACTATTTCAAATTTAGAGATGGAATTAGCTGCTGCAAAGGTGGCACAGGAGTCTATTCAAAGCGGCTCTCCTCTATCAGAAGACATGAAAAAGAGTGACTATACTGGAAAGAAGAAATGTTTTATGGTAATAGGAATTAATACTGCTTTTAGCAGCCGAAAAAGAAGAGATTCAGTTCGCAGTACATGGATGCCACAAGGTTCAAAGCGATCCCCTTCTCTATCTTATGCTGTTCAAGTTGCATAGATCTAACTGACATCTTGTTAAACTTTCTTCTAAACCGAAAATAGGTGAAAAAAGAAGGAAGTTGGAGGAAGAGAAGGGTATCATTATTCGCTTTGTCATTGGTCACAGGTGAGGATCAATTCTTGTTTAATTGTTATCTTGATGAGTATACCTTTTTCTAAGTTCATGCTTGATTATCTCTGTATGTAGTAGTGTGCATATGTAATGATTAAATGTAGTAAGGATACATAAAGTAGTTTGGTTAACTCGTTACCTCAATTCTGGTTTGTCAAGTTTATCCGATTGGAGCTTTACTGCAACTGTGGCTTATCTTCAATAATTTGTTTCATACTGACAAAATTCTCAACCGTCTACACTCTAGAGCCTATATAGCTATGCGTTGAAGTCATGATATTTTAGTTCTAATTATCTTTAAATCACATTATTCTCTCGTGTATTTTAGCTAGTGGCCCTGCTAGCTCACTTGAGCTTCGGTTGGTCTTACATGTTTAATAAATCTCAGCAAAGAGTCTCTTTGGTACTGTGGATGGAGTACTAAGAGCTACTTTTCAATTAATATGCTGACTCAACTTTAAAATATCTTAAATATGTGCCCATTCCTCAAGTGTCCATCGATTTAGTTACAGTTGTGGACATTAGTTTCAGCATTGTTATCCGTGTGTGTTCTAGCGCAAATCATGAGACTTAAACTGCGGATATACTTCTGCTAGTTGACATAGTCAGTGTAATCATCAATTTTCTCTTTCTAGTGCCACATTAGGAGGTATACTGGACAGAGCTGTTGAAGCAGAGGACAGAAAGCACGGAGATATCTTGAGGCTGGTGATTACTTTGTATCTTGTCTAGCTACATTTTCTCTTTATCCTATACCTTTTTCCCTTCTAGTTTCCGTCGCTTTGAATTAAAAGCTTACTTGATTGTTTCACTATGTATGAGCAGGATCACGTGGAGGGATATCTTGAGTTATCTGCCAAGACAAAGACATATTTTGCTACAGCTGTTGCTACATGGGACGCAGAATTCTATATCAAGGTTGATGATGATGTACACGTAAATATAGGTGAGCAATGTTTTCCTGCAGGAATATTCTTTTCCCAGTTTGATCGATACTTCCATTTCATCTGCATTTCCTCTCGTCGAGAATATGAGGATGTCTAAGATCTCAGAAGCTGATGGTCGGACACGAATAATTTATTTAACCTTGTAAACAATCACTCAACAGAAAATTTGCATTTCCGACTTATTGTTAAGTATCTCTTGCAGCTACACTAGGAGAAACTTTAGCAAGACACAGGAAAAAACCAAGAGTTTATGTTGGATGCATGAAATCTGGCCCCGTCCTTGCTCAGAAGTAAGCCAATTTCCTTAAAAATGTACTATAGGCTGAATATTGGAACCCTTTTTAGCCTCTAATTCTTACTTGTATGTTTCGTGGAACAGGGGAGTGAGATACCATGAACCTGAGTATTGGAAATTTGGAGAGGCAGGAAACAAGTATTTCCGTCATGCTACAGGACAACTATATGCACTTTCAAAAGATTTGGCTACTTATATCTCAGTAAACCAGTAAGTCCTACTCTTATTTTTGAGGTTGGAAAACTGGGCAAAAACTCTTAATCTAGATTTAGTAGCTTTTGTGTCTTTTGCACATGACAGTTATTATGTCCAAAAACTATCTCAGGCATGTACTCCACAAGTATGCTAACGAAGATGTTTCTTTGGGATCGTGGTTCATTGGGCTTGATGTAGAGCACATTGACGATCGGCGGCTGTGTTGTGGAACACCACCTGGTAAATCATTGGTTTCAGTTTTTAGTTTAGTACAAGAATTTGTTTTGTCCTGTTTTCCTTATGTTTCTTGATTGGGCGGGGGGAGAAGCGTGGGGCGGGGCTTGGGGGGGGGGGGTCTTTTTAATGAACTTTGGAAAGCTACACATTTTAATTCAAAATGCCTCAAATTCCCCCCCCCCCACCCCCCCTTCCCTTCTTCCATCCTTTTCGAGAAGCAAGAAGGAAGGAGAAGGCTTTGGAACAATGTACCGAGGGAAGTAAGTCGAAGGACCATCTATAATCCTGTATATGGTGGCCCTTCAAAACCAAATTAGAGCAGTTTATCCACATAGTAGTATTAGTATTATACTATTATATCCTGTACCAAAAAAAGTACTAGTCTTCTGACCCACTATTTGTGCCATTCTAAGATACTGCAAACCACTTTCATTGTGTAACAGAGTATCTCTTTGAGTTGCTCGCCGTACTATCATTTACTGTAATGTACCACAGACACGCAGACGTAAGTAATTACTACCCTATTGTCACAAACTTCCCGAAAAATGTAACCGCTTCTCATGTTGAAAATGATGTGTTATGACTTGCCTGCGAACAAGCAGTCTTCTACTTATTATGTGGTCTAGAAATGCATTTGCATGTACCTGTTGTATATATAATACGATAAAGAATGACGTTCAAATCCTGGCTCCGACCCTTATCAAATAACTTCATGACTGTTGACATGATAGTTTAGCAGTATTGTGGGAGGGGTTCAAACATCATGCACAAGCAAAGCCCTTGCCATGTTTAACCTTCCCAAGACACTCTATCCAGAAGTTAGAATTAACTGAATGGCTAATGCAGTGTTATGGCTACTTTTTCCCGAAGGTGGGAGTAAACTTATCTTAGCCTAGAAAGGTAGAGAGATGGCCTATAGGGAAGAAGGATCATCCAATCATGTAAAAGTTTTCTATGGATGATTCCCATGTGGGACATTAATACACTCCTTTATTGCATTGACAACTACACTACTGACCATCTTTTAGTGGCTTATATCTAGACTTTGCATTTCCTAGAGAAGAGACCCCCTTTTAACACGCATCGCATTCTACAAGTGGGTTTCCAACTTCACTAAGGTATCTTTAACGTGTTGAGATTGCGACTACATGGTGGTGATGGCTCAAAGATTGGCATTTTCCACTCAAGTTGCTATGGACCCATAGGGAGAAGAGAGAACCCTTAACCAGCATTTCTCGACTATTGAATAGCAAATATGAGGTCAAATTTGTATCTTATTAACAAAGTTCGTTGCTGCAGATTGTGAATGGAAGGCTCAGGCGGGCAACATTTGTGTTGCTTCATTTGACTGGACGTGCAGTGGGATTTGCCGTTCTGTTGACCGGATCAAGGAGGTCCATCGGCGGTGCGGAGAAGGTGAGAATGCCTTGTGGACTGCTGCTTTTTGAGTAATGACCTGCAATTCTTCCAACCTCAGGAAGGACGAAAAGGTTGAAAATTCATGCCTACTTTTTGTCATTGGAGAGTAAAGAATAGGTGCAATTGCTACACGGAGGGGAGAAAGAGATAAAAAGGGAGGGCCCCCCGGTTTGGGGGCTGGGGGTATTAACGAAGAGAGGTACTGCTGTGAAATGTTCTCCATTTTAGTGAAGGAGATGACTGCCAAAGCAGTCGAAAATATGAGCAAGCGGCCTCATCACGCTTTTTTTACTGCTTGAAGAGGCAAAATGTAAGCCACGCTGATATCTGAGTTAATGTTTACTAAAAGAATTCTTAGTTCTTTCCCCTGCCCTCTCCAATTGTGTGCCAGCTAGTTATTTCCAGGTTACATGTTGATGAAGCTGCCGTTTGTTAGGCTGCTTAAGGAGAGAATTGCAGATAAAACATACAAAATGAACATTTGAAGCACTGGCATATAATCCGCTAGTTTACTTGCTACGCTTATCCAGTACTAAATGCAGCCATGATACCAAAATGAAGCTGGAGTTCCGAATCAATTTGTAGAGACCTAAGCAAATCAGCAAGACTGGTAACACCCCTGCCCACCCCCACATGAACGCTCCATATTTCTTGTGTGGGTTTGAAACCCAGTCAATGAGAAACACAAGAATCTTGGAGAACTACGCAGTCTCAAACATAACATTAGGAATACACAAGGGGATCCCCAAAACACCGGAGTGGGAAGAATAGAAGTCAAGACAACGTTAAATTAACTGAGACCATCTTCTCCTTTTCATGTTTTAGGCAAACCTATTATCAAAATGGGAGAAAAATCTGGCAATGTGATTACGCAAACCCTAACATCTTCGCAATAACGGGGTGTTGATGTGGCAATTGAACTCTCTTTCAACTATGCAACAAAGACATTTGATGCAAGAATAACTATTTCATGTAATGCAAATCAATGTCCTAAGAAGTGAAGCCATTTTCACAGTTAAAGAGTTGCAATCATCAGGTATGTCCTTTTTCACAGATTCAGATGGTTGGTGGGCGATACTGCTTGGGGTTACCTAGTCACTAGTCTTGTGGAAACTAGAGGATTAAGCGTTACTCTATATTGATATGCTCTTCTGGAATACATCGAAATTTCAACTTGGAAGCACCAAATTTCTTTGTGGGTCGGTTAGGTTGTCCGGAGCAATTGCAGGCTGGTTGGTACATCAACCCGTTCCCGTGGAAGTCCCTTTCAGAACCTCGCTTTCAAGGACTAATCGTACTCCTTTTAATTTTTCAATCACTTGTGTTTTCTAAGTTAATGAAATGGCAACACAAACAAGAGTGTCATACACACCTCATCTCATTAAAAGTATAGAAAATAAAATCTTACCATTAACATATTTTTTAGCGATCGTGAAAGAAAGAAAATGAGGTACAGAAATATGGAACTACTCATGACTATGGTCTTTGGAATATGCCCAACAGAGCAAGAGGACAAGGGTTGGGCCCAATTTTTGGGTTGCTATCCAAAAATGTGCGGTGACTTCCAGTCTTTCACCTGTGACAATGTTCCCCTCGGCCACGATGTTCTGAATGAAATGTCTGGAGGAGAAAATAGAGCCATGTAATATGATTGAAACCAAAGTGTTGTGCATCTGCCCAACTCAGACTAAGCTTTACCGGGCACAAGTTATAACCTGAATTCAAAGAATGATTATTAAAAGAATGATTATGACTAGATATAAGCTCAAATTATACTACCTTCGACCATGTTGATTGTTAGCTCTCCTTTTTATTAGGCTCAATTGCAGAGTTCGAATCAATCACAAACTATAAGAGATATGTTTAATACCTTTGCTTCTTAGAGGTGTACCGTCACCCTGTTTGTAACAATTATTAGCCGTTAGACAAGATTAAAGATTTTTCCTTTGTATTATCGAGAAATAACCAATCCGGTTTTTAGCAAATACTGTACATTGACACATCGGGCCATACAGGAAAATTGTTGCACAATATTTGTAACTCTCTTTTCCACTAGAAATCAGTGCTATTATCTGCGTTTCTCTGTCAAGATATACCACAAAATTAGATAGTTAAATTTCAACTTCAGCTAGGACAAAAAAGGCAGGGTGACAGGGCTGAAGAGTGAAGAGGGTATTAATTTTAGGGCCAGACATGTTCTCATCAGGCGAAATCTAAGTCGCAGATCGAGTTAAAAGACTCGTCTCTGGCCACTAGAAGATCAAAGACAACTCTGGTATCGTTAGTCTCATGAGGTTTCTGCTGCTGACATGCAGTGTAGGGACATGATCAATTGTAATTTTGCACATTTCTCCCAGCAAATGTACCTTTATTTTATTTTATTTAGATAGAACATTTCATAAGAAAACTAATACTATATCAGGTGTCTACAAATAAACCTTGTGTCGAAAAGGTTAGAAAAAATTGTTTTCAATGTGCATTTAAAGACGATGGTATACAATAAAAGGAGAATGAGATAGGCCATATCTTAGTTTGAGTAAAACTTTAGAACTTTATTTAAGTAAAGAGATAGCAGAGTAAAATAGTAAAATAGAATATCGCCTAGTCTCCTAAGTCCACTGCATACATATGCAGCGCATAGCCTCACAAACTTTGTAATACGTTCGCGTCATTTCTAGCGACAACGTCAATAGTACGTGCTTATAAGCACTAGGGAAAGATACATGCTCTATCAACAAGTATAAATTGGAAAAGGGAGAGCATATACCTCTTGTAATCTTCAAATAGGAAGAGGCTGCCAGGACTAGGAGCAGTGGCACGCGATATTGGCACGGCTCAATAAAAAAAAAGATCACTACCATTTTCAGTACTGACTTTCGCATTGAACCGGACCAATATCTCGTTTAACTGTTCCATGTGCAACATCTTTCGTTTTATATAGGCTGAAGATATTTTGCTGAAAGAAATACTGTAAACCACAATGATGAACGAGGAAGCGATGCATGAGAAAGGAGCAAGGTTTTCATTTTTAGATTGTGATGCAAAGCTAATGAGGTTCTATATGGTGAAGAGGGAGAAAGAGAGGAAGAGGTGGGGTGGCATTGAAGAAGTGACGTTTAATTGCCAGCTACCGCTCACAAAGGACGTTGGAATATTAATTTAAGAAGGTAAAGGAATCGTGAAAATCTGGAGATTTTAATTTCTGCATTTATTGGACATGGAGAGTGAGTAGTTACAGAGCTTGTATGGTTTTGTTCAATTGGAATTGGCTTCATTTGAGTTTCTGTTGAATGCTCATTGATCAGGTCAACTCAAATATTGTAAGCAACAGAAAACAAAAAAATCAAGGGCTAATTACACCTAAGTCCTTGAGGTTTGGGGGTAATTACACGCGAGGACACAAAGTTTCAAAATGTAACATACGTCCAAAAACGTTAAAAAAAGTAACACTTTTATCCAACCGTCAGTATTCCGTCCAAAAAGTGTAATTTTCGTCATTACGTATTTTGAAAATGACAATACTACCCATGTACAATATATCGTGAATAATTTGATATCCTAATTTTCTCTCTCCACAATTTAAACCCTAAATCTGAAGTCACCACCGGCAGCCCCTCTCCGCCGCCCCACGGCGCCAGCAGCCCCCCTCCCCCGCCCCACGGCGCCAACAGCCCCCCACCACCACGCCGGCAAGCCTAAGCTGTCGAGACGCCTCATGCAAGCGCCTTGGCAAACCCACGCCGCCGGCAGTCCCCCTCGCCCCACCACGCCAGCAAGCCCTTGGTGAGGGAGGGAGGAAGACTGGATGGGAAGGAGAAAGATCTAGCCATTGCAACGACGGCGATTGCACCGGTGGGCGAGATGGTGCAAGCCCATCGTGGTGGTCATGGCGCTGCCTTGCTGGTGGTCACGGTGGCGCGCATCTCGAAGGAGGAGGCCGGTGTCGCGACGTAGTTCGGTGATGCTTGCGATCTCAGACGGCGCGGGGTACGGAGGTAGGTCGCGGCGGTGATGGTGGCGATCGGTATGGCGACAGGCAGATCGGGAGTGAGACCGCGATCTTGCGGAGCCGGTGCCTCGTCGGAGGGCCTGCTACTGCGCTGACGGTGATCGGGCCTCCTGACGCTGGGTGGCGCAGATGGATTGCCTCGGGTTTGGTGACGGCATTGACTCGGTTGCCGCCGAGGAAGGGGGTTGTGGGCATGACGGGGTGGGCGGGTGACGAGGAAGGGGGAGGCAGACGGCGTGGGGGTGGGGGCGAGGGGGTGTGGGTGCTGGGTGTGGGGAGAGGAAGAGGTAGACGACGTGGGGTTGGGGGCGCGGGGGGGGGGGGGGGTTGGGGGTGCTAGGTGTGGGGAGAGGAAGAATAAACGGTAAATTAAGTGGGTAATTTATTTTAAAGTCAGGGACAATCAAGTCTTTTTGTCAAAACCGTTAAGTATTTTTGTATTCCGTTTGTCAATGGACATAAGTGTTACATTTTGAAACTTTGTGTCCTCGCGTGTAATTACCCCCAAATCTCAGGGATATAGGTGTAATTAGCCCAAAAATCAAAGTAACTTATCGGCTTTGGGTTGTACGTTATGGTTTTCGATTTTGAATTTGACATTATGGTTTCCGATTTTGAAATTGTACATTGTGGTTTTTTGAATTGGTTTTTTGGGTTGAGTTTTTCCAATTTGGGTCAACCTAAAAAACCAAAATATTATATTTTGAATATTAATACTTTGCTACTTAAACAAATGATATCAATTTGTGTTGTATATATATAAAGAGCTGATCCTTAACGGTGCTGACATATAACTAAGTTGGTAGTGTTAATTATAGAGCCGTCAACTTAAGCATCACGGACGATCTTGATCATTTTTTATAGTCATTTTATCTACATCTGCATGTGGGGGACGGGACATATGTCGTTTTCTCCCGTCTTATCCTCCTCATTCGTTCTATGTTTCATATTTGAACCACTACCTTTCCAATCTTCTGTTTAGTAGTTTTTACGCCAAAGCAACCATCCATCACCACGACACCACCACCAATTAGCCCATCACCACCATCGCCGCCCAACATTGCATGACACCATCTCCTCCAAGGGCCCACGCTCCAAAAAAGACGAACCCGCAAAAAGGTGTAGCTATCTTCATAAATAAAATTACATAGATGCACTATTCCTTGATATTAAACTCTAACGATCCCCCACCACAAGCTATCACCATCCACTCGCTATTGCCATCATCAGGGTGACGCCCAAATCAATGGGCAATCGTGGTATGATGGTGGATGGCTGTTAGGCTGTTCTATAAGGCAGGGGAATCGTTTGATGGAGAATAGAAGATTTAAGGGAGGAAGTGGTGGTTGTGATGGTGGGTGGAAGATGGTTGAGTGGTCGCGGTAATGAACTGGTCGGTCGTGGATAGTTGAGTGATAGCAGCGGTGGGTCGTGGATGGTTGAGTGGTAAATGGTGGTAGGTTGATTTGAGGCAGTGGTGGGCTGAATGGTGGTGGTTTCTTTTGAGGTGGCGTGGAGGAAAAAGAGACAAGATGTGAGAGGAAAATGATGATGGAAACAAAAGGGACATGTTAACTTAGAGAAGGAAAAATCTGTAAAATGATCCTTCCGCTAGATAATCTATCTAGCCCATGACAAAGTTACTAGAAAAAATGATCTTGACCATTGAAAATGTTGAAATGTGAGGTTCGAGATGCGCTAAGTTGGCAGCTCTTTCAAGGAATGGGCTCCTAGTGGCCAACATAGCAACTTGCCTAAGGCTAATGCCAAAACTATGTCATTTTGTGGGGAAAATACCTAATTCTTCTTTTACATTTTCTTTCTCCCTTTTCCCTTATGGACTCCTTCTCTCCCTCTCTCATAAATCAATCTCTGGGAATTTCAATTTTGGCCTGATAGCCACAGTTATGATGTCAAGCTCAAAGTCAAAACTAACAGATCATGTCCTCAAAAATTAAAATACGTAGCCCTCATTTTAAGCAGATCATTGCTACATATAACACATACACTCAAGAAATGAGAAGCAATTTTGTGTCCATTTTCAATTTGATATCATACTATATTTTTATCACACAACAATAGGTCAGAAGCAAATTTCCACCACCTTAAAACAGAACTTCAGTACTCTTGCATTGTGGCTGTCTATATGTAGTACCTGAAAACATAATCTACTTGAATTTTTTTGCAACTGATCGCATTGCTTAATTTAATATGATGGATACAGGTAAATGTCAGTCTCTTTATTCATATAACTAATTAGTAAATTTAGTATGAGGTAGAATGTGGAGGCTGAAGGTGGGAGGTCGAATATGGGGAGGTTGGAGGCAGGATGCTGAGGTGGGAGACCATAGGCCGGAGGTGGATGAGGAATGGTGGTGGCCGTGGTGGTTATGTGTAGTGTGGGCAATGAAAATGAAGGAATGTCGGGGATGGAGGCTGGCCGGCACGAAAGGTTGCCGCTGATAGGTGGTTATGGGCGAGATCTCGAGATTCGATATGTTTGTTTGTGAGAGATGATCGAAGAGAAGGGAGAGAGAGAAAAAATAAATGAAGACTCTAAATTACATATTATTGGGCATTAGCCTTGTGCTAGCCACAACCGCACACACATAATGGGAAAAATGTGGTTGAAGAGAAAGGACCTTGAAATTTTTCACAAAAGCCAGCATTAGCCCTAAAATAAATGATGTTTGTAGGCATTGACTAACAATGAACTAAGTTAGGTCAAAAAAATAATTTGAGGTACTAATTTTGGTAAATTTAAAACATAAGATATTCAAGTTGTATTCCATGTATGCTTTAAGGTACACTTTTATAATTAGCCGGTTCTTTATCCTTTACTTCAATACTTCTCTAATACTTTTCTATATTACTTATAATGAGAAGAATATTTTTGGTGTAACACCATTTTGATGTTAGTGTTACACTGATACTCATCCAGCTGCTAACACGTGTCCGTTTTGAGGACAGAATTGTAAAAGACATCGTTGCCCACTCTCCACAATTTCAATTACCTCAGAGACTCTCCTACTCCTTGTATTTATGTCATGCATTTCTCCCTTATCAACCTATTTTCCTCCCATCCTCCCTTCTTCCATCTCCCATACATCTCCACTACAAATTAAGAATCGGCAACTGAGGAGCACTGATTCTTTTTTTTCAAGACTCTAATGGTAATGCTCTATTCTAGTGAAATGTGCATTTTTTTTCTTCCAGCTTGCATTTTCCCTACTTGTTTATCCCCTTCTCAACATTTCCTCTGAAGAAAATCCAATATGCAAAAACTCCAGAGGTCGCATCTCTCAACTGCCAACTTCCATATCTTCCAAGGTCTCAAGCAAAATTACAGATATTTTTCTCTTTCAATCTATTTAAGCCTTAAGCTCCCAATTTATACCCGTCAATTACTTTGCAGGTGTTTTACAACCGCCTTGCAATTTTCAAGATTGGTCAGCCTTGGTGGTCTGGGATAGGTGGCCGGGTATGGTGCATTGCAGGTGGTTGGCTGTTAACGGGCATTATAATGGCCATTGGTTGTTCATGGGTTAAAGATCGGTCGGCATTGATGGCTGACGGTGGGTCGAAGATTTGTCGCCGATGGTGTTGACCAGCCAATTGAAGGAACCATCGTTGTCATCCGGATAGGGTGTCGCTTTGGAGCCGATTGTTTAGAGGATAGAGTGGAATTTGGCAACAATTTCTTAGACTGGGAGTTTGAATTTGTCAAATTTGTAGACATGGAAGTCTTTGGTTGCCTTCCACGTGTGACCGGGAAGGGTGGTTATATGAAGAAACATGATGGTGTTGGGTTAGTGATAGGGCTGGTGGTCATGGGTGTGCAGTAGGTAGTTGTGCGGTTGGTGGTTTGGCCGGTTTTAGATGTAGCAATCAGTTGTCTTCATGGAGAGGTGGTGGCCGGCAGTGGTAGGTCATGCTGATGGGGGTGGTAGGTCATGGTGGCTATGGTCGGTGGCCCGGGGCGGGCAGTGGGCGTGGCAGTCCAGAGGGTGTTGCCGGCGGTGGTGGATGGTGATAGGTGAAAATGTGGGCAGCTTTATCATATGGCCTAACACATTGCTGGTCGTACACTATGCACTATTGGTTGTACCCTTAAGCTGTATAAATGATTTGGGCTCAGCTAAAGTGCGAACATGGTTGCACAATATGCAACATTAGTTTTACACTTAGCAACTTCAATATATATATATATATATATATATATATATATATATATATATATATACATATATATATATATATGTGTGTGTGTGTGTGTGTGTGTGTGTGCGCGTGTGTAACGCCCCCGAAAATTCGGAGCTCCGTCGCCCAGAACTCCCGGGTCGTTAACTTACCGGATCACATCAAACCTGTCAGATCTGTTCACTAACACATATTCCAAATCATCTAATTCAACATCAACTCAGATTTCTCAAGATACGGGGTCATAATTGTTTAGCTTAAACTATTACAGCTTAGGTTATTCGTAATTCAAATTTCCTAAGAACGAATTTACAGTACTGACCCACGCAGGGGTCTCCCTACACAGTAGTTGTGGGCTCACCGGAACCTCACGCAGACTCTAACCCATTCCCGAACATGCTACATCTTATCGTCACCTGCAGAAGGGAATCAAACGGAGAGTGAGCTTTTGAGAGCTCAGTAAGGTCACACAAGGACTATCAACAGGATTACAAAATGATTCCAAGAATCCAACTGACAAAGATTTCTAGAATACTTCAAACGGTCAAAAATACTCAATGATTCTCAAAATGATCGAAATTCACAGAAATAGATACCAAAATAAACAGTAATACCCATGATGGGTTCCAGAACAATTATTGAAAGATTATCTTCAAAACACAATAGAGTTTTCTCAAGATCTTTCAAACGTATACAGATCATCTGAGACAGTTCTTTCCAAAATACACTGAAGGTTTTCCCAAAGAATTTCAACAGAAGTACAGATCATTTCAGATAATACTTTTCAGACCATTTCGTAATAGTCACGACAATATACAGAACAGAGAAAAATAAAAAATCAACGTTGACCCTGGGCGATTGCAATGCCATTTCGGCACGCTAACAGAATGTACACATGCATGATGTACCAGAATAATTACTAGTCCATTTAGGTACTAGCCTGCATTCCATGCAAGATTCAGACTAGCCTTATAACGCCCGCCTCAGAACAGAACAGATAACCCTGGTCAACACAGAAAATTAACAATATCAATGAGCATTAACATAAGCTCAATCACGGAGATCAATTCATATGCCAATAACAATAATCATACTGACACAAGTCAGCATTCAAAATTTTCAGAAGAAATCGGATTTTCAGAAGAAATCAGAATGTCAAAGGAAATTAGAATTTTCAGAAGAAAATCACAGATAAACAACAAAACGATTACGAATAATTATCGAGTTTTAAGCACAACAATCCGGAAGAACGGATACAGATAATTATCAAATAACTCAGCATGCAATACATGCGAGCATCATAAGATTTCCAAACAATCGATTCAGTTTCAATATTGGGGTTTTTGGGCAATAACATGCTGATAGCCATACAGAATTCAGAGTTCAGCATTAGCCATAAATAATTCAAATGAGCACGTACGAGTTATCAAAATAAGGGTTCGGACGAAAGTCCTTACCCAAGGTTCAGATAGAATCCCTTACCTGGATCCGCAGCTAAATTATCCTAACCGGAAGTCTTTAAGCCTTAACCTAAACAGAATAATCGAATCATTAGGATACAGCCTACAGAACAAAATTATAACTTAATACGAACTCACTCATGCTCCCAAAATGAACCTCCCCTCACCGGGTATGTAAAATTACCGAAACACCCCTCGGGTGTAAAATTATCGAAATGCCCCTCTCGGACTTAAATTATTCAAACGGCCTTCCCGTAAGTAGAATCACTGAAATAAGCTTCCCATATGTTAATTTATGCAACAATATCTTTCTCAGGTCAAATTACCAAAATACTCCTTCGGGGTGGCAAATTACCAAAATACCCCCCGTTACACTTTAATTCTCAAAATGACTTTTCCATAAGCAAAGTCACTAACATAATCTTATTGTATGTAAATTTACTTAGAAATATCTCTTATAGGTAAAATTACCAAAATACCCCTTCGGGGTGGTAAATTACCAAAACACCCCTGAGGTTTTCGGCACCAGAAAAATCTCAAAAATATCTTAAACCGCTACTTTAAGCATCCCGATGTTATTTTTGGCCTAAAAAGTATTTTATAACATTTTCGTCCGAAAATTCCGAACCGGTGTCCGGACTGAGCGCTAAAAGGTCCGTTTCACGAAAAATACCTATCAGACTCAGAATGGCACGAAATTTTAGATAATTAATCATCTCTATAAAATAGGGCTTCCATAAAATTTTCAGGTTAAAATAACTTGGTTTGATATGCTAAATAAATCGATAAAGTTCTTTAATCAGTGCCCCAATTTAGCGCTCTTCACGGACTCCAAAAATTTCCAAACTTTTCCAGAGCTTACGTCTTGTGAACAAAATGGGGGTTACTGTTTTGTACTTTGTCTAATTTTGCACCTAACTATTTATAAAAATTCAAGGGAAAAACTGCCTAAAGTAATTCCTAGCATTAGCGACAATTACGTCTACTGTTCAAATCAAGGCACCTACTATTTCACCTTCAAACACACACAGCTCGTCTTCAACCTTCAGCCGCAGCACACCTGGGCACATTCCTCCTTCAATCACCCCTAAATTCCTCACTTTTATGCACTTTAACCACTAAATTTCATTACAAACTATACATTAATTCCCTAAACCCTTTCAATTTACACAATTACACCAATTGAATTCAAACCCATTAATCAAATTGAAGAACACACACTAAACACACTGAAACACACACCCACGCACACTGAACTCCCACCAATTACGAAACCCTAATTAGTTTCGTTTTGCTTTGTTATTTTCGGTCTCATGTCCACGATTCCAACAAGGTTTCACCTCAATTCTTCATCCGAAAACACTCAAGCATACGAACCACACCATGGCTGCCCAGCCATGTTCATGGCACTCCCGCACCTTGCACCAAGCTCAAACGCACTCAAAAAAATTGAATTTGCATATTAGGAAGGAAGGGGAAGATTAACCTTGAACTTCTCCTCAATCTCTCTCTTTCTCTTTCTCGAATTTGCTGCCCAAAGTTCCTAGTTTTCCCTCTGTTTCCTTCTTTCTCTTCTCTGTTTCTTCTTCGGTTTTGGTTCTTCTTCTTCTTCTTCTTCTTCTTCCTTTCCCGAAAGGGAAACGTTTCCCCTTTTGGCTTTTCTTTTTCTTTTTTTTTTGTTTTCTTTCTTTAAACTTATCCTCCTCTTCTCACTTATCCTCTTTTTTTTCCCTAGCTTAGTCATTAAGCTAGTAGGAGGTGGCACTCCCACAATTTTTCCTCAAAATTTCCAAATTAACCCTCAAGATTTTCTAAAATTACAAAAATGCCCCCAAATTTTCAAAAATTATATTTTTGTCCCAAAATTCTTTTACGCTTCCACAAGCTTCTAATGCTTGAGTATTGCTCAAAACTAGCGACCGTTTATTTTTTGGAGCCCGAATGGTTATTTTAATCGGCTTCCGAAGTTCGGGATATTACATTCTTCCCCCCTTTTAAAAATTTCGTCCTCGAAATTTGCTCGCGGATTCTCTATCACTTATGTCGTCCAGGCATTATGCCTCCGCTGCGCCACTCTGATAACTATCTCTTGGCAGCTACGTTACCTTTGACTAGATTCTTGTCCCATGAATACCCAGATGCGACTGTTTAAATCCAAATCATAATACCGAACTGAAACCCTGTCAGATAATCACTTTACTCTAACTAGTCCAGAATTTCACGGACGATGATTTAACGGATACAGAACTCCCTGAGCAGAACCTACACCGCTCCGAATTTCACGCATATCAAACAGATTAAGTCAAGCTCTAATACGACAGATTTTCCCTCTCTTATGTTACTCATACACCAGAGATCTCATCATTTGCACAATTCACTTATGATTATAAGCTCAACTTTACGATCAATGCATATTAAATACAAAATGATGGTCAGATATGACCTGCGGTTTACCAAGGCTAACCTGGGTAGGGTAATCAATTCACATGAGCACTTATGCCTCGCAGCAGAGAACAAAACTGTAGCCACTAGGCTTTCACTGCACACTCTAATACCTCAAAACAACGAGTCCCAATTACTGACAAGTTCATCACCTGGTTCACAGTCACATTATTTACAAAAATCTTATAACCTTATCCTTCAATCATCTGTTCCAATTAATCTAATAAAAATCTTCCGGTTCCAAAAGCAAATAACCAGCAGTTTGTCATCTCCGATTCAGACGAATTTCCATCTTATACTAGATCATTGAATAACTTATCCAAACCAAATCAGCATTCCTAGAGTCTATTCTCTCTCACAGATTATATGAGGTTTAGGAATTTACCTAACCTCATATCCAAGTAAGGAAAACTACGCAAATATTGATAGTAATAATCGCAATCAGACAATCAAAATACAAAAATCTTTAACAAAATCATGCATATTGGCTTTCGGGGTTCACAACAGAATTCTGTGACATTCTAGAAGAAACGACGGACACAGAAACAATGATATCGGTCTGACGAAGCAAAGTCAATCCAACGACTCAGAGCAATCAGAATCAGAAGGAGTTATTGGTCCTTAATAAGATTCGTAGCTTTCCCATGGCCAGTGGGTCAGATACTTCCTCATCAAGTCCAAATAGATTCAAAGGACAGATAAATATCTCAGAAAGGAATAAGACGAACCAGCATGAATGACATCTTCTCTGACGTCTCAATGTAAGCTGAAATTCGATTAAGTCGTCCTTGAATTCAATATGCAAAAGAATAAATCAGATGATAGAAAAAATTCCAAATCCCTTCTTTTACCCTTAAACCAAACTTTCAGTCTTAACACTAGGCATCTTTCCAAAACAGTACTCTTACTCATGCATCAAATCACCAACTTAACTACTGTTCGGACCCTATAAACTTTCCAGATATGACTAGGGTTTTCCCTGACAATATACAGATGCGTGATTAGCAAATCACCACTTCATACCTAGTATGATATCAAAATCCGGAACATTAAATGGAATGAGGTCCAGAGAAGGATTTTTTTTTATCCCAAACATGGACTGTATATTCACAGATAACCACAAAACAGCCGAAGACTCTCCCAACGGAGTACTTATCACAACATCAATTCTTATAGGACATATCTTCAGCCTCAATCTCTATGCCAAATTGACAGATGTAAGGAAATATGATGTTCCAAACTTACCTAGTAATAGGTTAATCTGTGGTGTACCTAGCACCACGTCACCGGATGTCACTAAATCTTGAGCAG
Source organism: Escallonia herrerae (assembly GCA_033070095.1). Classification (NCBI taxonomy): domain Eukaryota; kingdom Viridiplantae; phylum Streptophyta; class Magnoliopsida; order Escalloniales; family Escalloniaceae; genus Escallonia; species Escallonia herrerae. The sequence goes on along the minus strand of JAVXUP010004099.1, from coordinate 6,728 downwards.
ACATTAAATAAACTTTAACTGATATTCTGGGCCTCAGCCCTTACTGATCTTGTCCTCTTCCTGCCAAGGAACACTGTTCACTGTTACATTAGCTATAGGTGCATGATAAAATTTGACTAATTATTTTTCACAAACAGACAATTTCAACTTCATGTTTCACACTGCCATGCTTAAATGACTTCTATCTCACATATCACATGGGGTGGCTAGAAAATTGACCCACCACCCTGACCAGTACTCTGTGTTGGTCAAACTCCAGAACCATAAAACGGTCCAAGTCTAATACTCTGAGCTGGTCGAGCGCCTTCACCTGCGCTCCCTTAAATTTCATATAATGCCTTGATCAAATTTTAGAACTCTATTTAGATCTCAATACCACCAAACTGAAATGGGCCTGAATCTCTGATTTTGCCCCAACCTTTAGCCTTGGGCACCAAACTGTGCCAACTGTAAAACTTTTGCTGACGACTGTCAGTTCATACAAATCTATTCAGGGAAATTCTCACTTATCTCTCTTATATCTGCCCTGTGTTTACTTATGCCTTCCTCCATTGTCAGACTTAGACTGTTCCAAAACATCGGCCAAATAAAGACATTTCATCTCGCTTGTCAATCGAGTTGGAAGCATTCTATCTCTCAGTCTAGGCCTAAGCCCCCACTCAGACTCCTGGCATCTACATGCCTTCGTCAAGAACATCCTTACCGTAATGTTAATGGGGCAACAAAACCTCATCTCAACTTCATTTATTGACTCTTAATTTGCTTCACATCTGTTCACGAAGTCTTGCAAAATACCAGTAAAAAAATAATTCTCTAAAGGGTTCCCAAGTGACATCAATCACTTGCTGATGAGTCAGACTTTTCACTACCATTTTGCTAATCCAATTCACTGTCTCTATAGGGTTCAGCAATCCCCCGATAGCTAGTCATTTCATCTATTAAGTTCACCCAATATACTCTCATCTCGAGGTTATGGTTAATTAGGATTCGATACTCCAGGCTGCCGGTTGCCAATTTCTATGTCATCGAAATTGGAATCGGGTTCATGGTGTTTAGAATCACAACCATCTGTTCTAGGGTTCTACTGTTTTCCCCCATAGGGTAGGGTTACCTCTCTACAATCATAATACTCATACAGTATATTTGCCAATCAAAACATCATCTGATCAGGTCTTTCCAATACCAGGCATTTTCCTATTCCATCTTACACAATCCTCTTGGAATTCCATCTATCGGGGACCACTAGGCCCTCCATTTCATTACCGCTGCCAGAGCTTCAAATTCTGACCATACGGATACAATAAGCAGTTATCAGAGTTATACCAACACGGGTATAAAGAACAACACAATGACTAGTCAAGGCAGACTTCTTAACTCTACCATCATCCTACCCCACTCTCGTTAACCGGAATACCATTCCACAGAATCATGTTACCTACACCATGTGGTTCCATGCCTACAGATTCATATTCCTATACTTCTAATACCACAAGACCGAACTACTCTGATACCAATTGTAAGGCCCCCGGAAATCCGGAGCTCCGTCGCCCCGAACTCCTGGGTCGTTAACTTACCGAATCACATCAAACCTGTCAGATCTGTTCACAAACACATATTCCAAATCATCTAATTCAACATCAACTCAGATTTCTCAAGATACGGGGTCATAATTGTTTAGCTTAAACTATTACATCTTAGGTTATTCGTAATTCAAATTTCCTAAGAACGAATTTACAGTACTGACCCACGCAGGGGTCTCCCTACACAGTAGTTGTGGGCTCACCGGAACCTCACGCAGACTCTAACCCATTCCCGAACATGCTACACCTTATCATCACCTGCAGAAGGGAATCAAACGGAGAGTGAGCTTTTGAGAGCTCAGTAAGGTCACACAAGGACTATCAACAGGATTACAAAATGATTCCAAGAATCCAACTGACAAAGATTTCTAGAATACTTCAAACGGTCAAAAATACTCAATGATTCTCAAAATGATCGAAATTCACAGAAACAGATACCAAAATAAACAGTAATACCCATGATGGGTTCCAGAACAATTATTGAAAGATTATCTTCAAAACACAATAGAGTTTTCTCAAGATCTTTCAAACGTATACAGATCATCTGAGACAGTTCTTTCCAAAATACACTTAAGGTTTTTCCAAAGAATTTCAACAGAAGTACAGATCATTTCAGATAATACTTTTCAGACATTTCCGTAATAGTCACGGCAATATACAGAACAGAGAAAAATAAAAAATCAACGTTAACCCTGGGCGATCAATGCCATTCCGGCACGCTAACATAATGTACACATGCATGATGTACCAGAATAATTACTAGTCCATTTAGGTACTAGCCTACATTCCATGCAGGATTCAGACCAGCCTTATAACGCCCGCCTCAGAACAGAACAGATAACCCAGGTCAACACAGAAAATTAACAATATCAATGAGTATTAACATAAGCTCAATCACGGAGATCAATTCAGATGCCAATAACAATAATCATACTGACACAAGTCAGCATTCAAAATTTTCAGAAGAAATCGGATTTTCAGAAGAAATCAGAATGTCAAAGGAAATCAGAATTTTCAGAAGAAAATCACAGATAAACAACAAAACGATTACGAATAATTATCGAGTTTTAAGCACAACAATCCGGAAGAACGGATACAGATAATTATCAAATAACTCAGCATGCAATACAAGCGAGCATCATAAGATTTCCAAACAATCGATTCAGGTTCAATATTGGGGTTTTTGGGGGCAATAACATGCTGATAGCCATACAGAATTCAGAGTTCAGCATTAGCCATAAATAATTCAAATGAGCACGTACGAGTTATCAAAATAAGGGTTCGGACGAAAGTCCTTACCCAAGGTTCAGATAGAATCCCTTACCTGGATCCGCAGCTAAATTATCCTAACCGGAAGTCTTTAAGCCTTAACCTAAACAGAATAATCGAATCATTAGGATACAGCCTACAGAACAAAATTATAACTTAACATGAACTCACACATGCTCCCAAAATGAACCTCCCCTCATCGGGTATGTAAAATTACCGAAACACCCATCGGGTGTAAAATTACCGAAATGCCCCTTTCGGACTTAAATTATCCAAACGGCCTTCCCGTAAGTTGAATCACTGAAATAAGCTTCCCATATGTTAATTTATGCAACAATATCTTTCTTAGGTCAAATTATCAAAATACTCCTTCGGGGTGACAAATTACCAAAATACCCCCCGTTACACTTTAATTCTCAAAATGACTTTTCCATAAGCAAAGTCACTAACATAATCTTATTGTATGTAAATTTACTTAGAAATATCTCTTATAGGTAAAATTACCAATACCCCTTTGGGGTGGTAAATTACCAAAATACCCCTGGGGTTTTCGGCACCAGAAAAATCTCAAAAATATCTTAAACCGCTACTTTAAGCATCCCGATGTTATTTTTGGCCTAAAAAGTATTTTATAACATTTTCGTCCGAAAATTCCGAACCGGTGTCCGGACTGAGCGCTAAAAGGTCCGTTTCACGAAAAATACCTATCAGACTCAGAATGGCACGAAATTTTAGATAATTAATCATCTCTATAAAATAGGGCTTCCATAAAATTTTCAGGTTAAAATAACTTGGTTTGATATGCTAAATAAATCGATAAAGTTCTTTAATCAGTGCCCCAATTTAGCGCTCTTCACGGACTCCAAAAATTTCCAAACTTTTCCAGAGCTTACGTCTTGTGAACAAAATGGGGGTTACTGTTTTGTACTTTGTCTAATTTTGCACCTAACTATTTATAAAAATTCAAGGGAAAAACTGCCTAAAGTAATTCCTAGCATTAGCGACAATTACGTCTACTGTTCAAATCAAGGCACCTACTATTTCACCTTCAAACACACACAGCTCGTCTTCAACCTTCAGCCGCAGCACACCTGGGCACATTCCTCCTTCAATCACCCCTAAATTCCTCACTTTTATGCACTTTAACCACTAAATTTCATTACAAACTATACATTAATGCCCTAAACCCTTTCAATTTACACAATTACACCAATTGAATTCAAACCCATTAATCAAATTGAAGAACACACACTAAACACACTGAAACACACACCCACGCACACTGAACTCCCACCAATTACGAAACCCTAATTAGTTTCGTTTTGCTTTGTTATTTTCGGTCTCATGTCCACGATTCCAACAAGGTTTCACCTCAATTCTTCATCCGAAAACACTCAAGCATACGAACCACACCATGGCTGCCCAGCCATGTTCATGGCACTCCCGCACCTTGCACCAAGCTCAAACGCACTCAAAGAAATTGAATTTGCATATTAGGAAGGAAGGGGAAGATTAACCTTGAACTTCTCCTCAATCTCTCTCTTTCTCTTTCTCGAATTTGCTGTCCAAAGTTCCTAGTTTTCCCTCTGTTTCCTTCTTTCTCTTCTCTGTTTCTTCTTCTGTTTTGGTTCTTCTTCTTCTTCTTCTTCCTTTCCCGAAAGGAAAAGGTTTCCCCTTTTTGGCTTTTCTTTTTTTTTTTTGTTTTCTTTCTTTAAACTTATCCTCCTCTTCTCACTTATCCTTTTTTTTTCCTAGCTTAGTCATTAAGCTAGTAGGAGGTGGCACTCCCACAATTTTTCCTCAAAATTTCCAAATTAACCCCTAAGATTTTCCAAAATTACAAAAATGCCCCCAAATTTTCAAAAATTATATTTTTGCCCCAAAATTCTTTTCTAATGCTCGAGTATTGCTCAAAACTAGCGACCGTTTATTTTTCGGAGCTCGAATAGTTATTTTAATCGACTCCCGAAGTTCGGGATATTACAATATGGGAGCTGATCCATTGCTCACGCTAGCAACTTGGTTAAGTTGCTAGCGCGACCTGACCGTCCATGCGCGATCTGTGGATGGTCCAGATCTGTTTTTCACGCTTTTTAAGTCCGTCCGCTACATTATGTAGCGGACGGTAGAAAACTGATTGCTGGGTTGTCATTTTGCTCTTTATTTCGTTGGTGATTATTCAGATTCCAAGTTCACGTATCAGATCTCCGGTAACGAAACCGTGCACCGTCACCCAACTTTACCACCACCTACACCATCATACCATCATCATCTACCATTACCAGTACAAAGATAGAGAAGCTAGCTGTGATCTTGCAAATGGGGTGACCTTCGCCAAGGCGCCCCCAAAGGCTAAGAATTAGCTACGGATGCAGGTGCGCAGGAATAGTGCATTACCATCTGAATCAGAAGTCTTTGGAACTTCGAAGCACTATGGAGAACATAATCCTTACCCGGGAGCGAGAAGCATCCATTCATTCGACTTGAGACCTTTCATCACCGGGAGAGAAAATAGTGGAAAGTAACAGATGCATCACTTTCAAAAGGCTAAACCTTATCCTTATTGGAAAGTAATAGATTTGGACCACCTCCACCATCTCACCCATTTTCCACCATTTTTGCCAAAGTCACCACCAACGAACACCTCCACTACCTTACCCATCGATCCACCAAACAAACCTACCCACCACCGCCCCAACCATCACCATCCAAAGCTCCACGCAAGAGAAAAATACTAATTAAACAGATCTGATTAGAGAAAAATCGGAGAAAATACTAATTGAATTAGAAAGAAACAGATCTATGATGTCGCGCCGCCGAGGAGGCCAGTGACCGCGGCTTGCGGAGTCGCCTAGGAGGTTGCGACCGCGGCTTGCGGAGTCACCGAGGTGGCCTGAGCATGGCCTGTGATGTTGCTGAGGAGGCATCGACAGCGACAGCAAAGCTGCGAAGCAGAGCTATCTTCAGTCGTACTTTAGAGCATATAGGGGGGGAGGGGGGAGGGGGGAGAGAGAGAGATAAGTGAAATGTAATGTGAATGGGCTTGTCTGTTTTTTTATATATATCTCCGCTACATTATGTAGCGGACAGACACTTTTGTTGAACAGTCAAAAATTGGGTGAAGGGTGTATTTGTCAAAAGAAACGTCCGCTACACAATGTAGCGGACGGAGTTAAAAAAAGCGCAAAAAACAGATCTGGACCGTCCACAGATCACGCGTGGACGGCCAGCGGCGCTAGCAACTTTACCCAAGTTGCTAGCGCGAGCAATGGATCAGCTCCCTATATATATATATATATATATATATATATATATATATATATATATATATATATATATATATATATATATATATATATATATATATATATATATATATATATATATATATATATATATCGTAGCATCTTATAACGGAGTTTTTAGGACGCTTCTTCTAAAGCGTCCCTTTATAGACGTCGTTACAACTAGATTTTCTTGTAGTGGTTACACTCTACTTCTTACTCTTCCGCTTCCGCTTCACTTTAATTGCTAAAGATCTTTAGATAATACTTTTTACCGGCTTTTAAAAATACAACTTTTCATCTCTAGTGACAAAACTACGGTGCAGGGGATGAAAATGGAGTCTGAATTATCAACAATAGCTCGAATAAATGTTCAACATGAGAGAGAGAGAGAGAGAGAGAGAGAGAGAGAGAGAGAGAGTACCTCCGTGATTTGTTGAGAGCAAAGAGAGAGTGCAAACGGTATCAAAGAGGAGTTGGTGGCTATGAAGAATAGAAAACCGGGGTTGATGGGTTAAGCAGCTGTTTGTAAGTATGAATGCGTTGTCCTTTCATATTAGGGAATATATTTAACTCTAATTATATCCATTCTTAA